>ML179204.1:56365-166122 GCA_004369135.1 Dendrothele bispora CBS 962.96 | reverse complement strand
GAGAATAGTATCCACTGTAGAATGCATTGGGCTTCATCTTTGTGATATTCAGGAATGCCTTCTAAAGCTCGCTTATATGTGTCTGCTAGATCTTTCGGAAGGTTTGTCAATGCTGCCCTGATTGCTCTTGTTGTACCAATCTTTTTCAAAACTTCAAGCTGACAATCTACCCATCGGATTCTTTATTAAATCTTAGTCAGCTTGTTTCAAGATATTCAACAAAAGTTTACTTACTGGCCATGGGCTCCCTTGATCAACCTGTCCTTTATTTCATTCTCTATTCCTTTGAATGGACCTGAATCCTTACATACAGCCTTATCTATGTGTTTTATAATATCTTCCATCCTCTCCTCCTCATCCAATGTCAGCTTTAGAGTAACCTGTGGTTGTTCCAAACACTTGGGCATGGGATTTCGAGATGAAACTACAACATATACATTTCCAATCCCCAACAGTATCTGAATAAATTTTGACACCTCATCTGGTTCTTGGCACTCATCCATTGCATCCAGAATAATGTATGTATGCTCTGAGTAACTACTGACTAGACTCAAAAGCACTCCTTGCATGATACTAACAGATATTTTCTTGTTACCCTTTTGACTTTTCTCAAAAAGGTCTCTGAGAACATTTTGATTATAGCTGGGGTGCATCCCTATTTCTTCCAGAAGGGAAGCAACCAGTCCTTCATGGGTGACTTTTGCCTTAGTACTACCAAGTGTGTCAAAATAGTGGTAGAACACCTCTTGATGCTGCTCCTTTAGGGTTTTGATGATGTTTGTACTATTTATCCATCAATACTGTGATTTCTGAATTACTGCGAGAAACCTCACCAAAGAAATGTTTTTCCTGATCCAGCTGTAGAACTGTTAGTATAACATATCATACACAAAGTATGATGTACCTTTGCCCTCCAACCAGAAAAGATTGCCACTGTCTTTCCATTGACTAAATCTGGAATCCTTAAGAAGCCATATTCCTGTACCTTCTGTCATTTTGTTGCATGCTGCAGCATATTTTGAAGAAGAATCTGTAGCATTGAGCCATTCCTGGACAACCTTGCTATTGAATTCTAGATATGAATAAAGTTATACAAATGTGAGCATAATTGTTATCTGATGAAAGTGCTTTACCTGAAGACAAAAGATTATTCTGATCTCTGTTGACTACATTCATTGTGAGTTTATTCACTGAAAAGTTGTGGCTGTGGTTGAATGCTCTTTTGTCATGGTCAATATTTCAGTTACACCCAAACTAATGGTCCGAAAGAAAACAACTCTCACCCAACAGCAGGAGCATTTGTATTCCCAACTTCTCCCAATTCTGGATTGACATTCATAGTTCAATTTCCAAGTTCAAATTGCTTGATCAAAGTGGGTTACGAGTTGGTGATGAGACTGTAACAAAAAGCGAAGATAATCCAACTGCATGTGACTATTTTATTTGACTTGTCAAAAATTAAGGTTTGAGCACATCGGAATGATCCTTGTCGTTGAAACTTTATTTAGACATATAAATATTCCCACCGGACATACATAGCTTATTAGACCGCATTCGCTAGAAGATATATTGCAAATCCACAATGAAGTTTGAAAGTGGGGTTAGAGAGAAATGAAATGGAGCGTAAAGAAAAATGGAAAAACGGATCGAATTTCCCTATGTGAGAAGCGTATGTCACTCAGCTGTACTACATCCTCCATTACAACAAAAAATACTACAGTAGGTCCTATTTTGACACGTCGAGACACGAAAACATATCCTTGGTTAGGTGGGCGCGTTGCATCATGTCGTCTTAGATTCTAATCCGGATGTGTTGTACATGGGCTGGTGTTTAAGGGCCTTGGTGATGGCCCCGCCAAAGCCCCACTTGAAGATTTTCGGAGCGGGCCCTAAATAGGTTTGAAATGTTTCTTATGGAATAAAAACGCTGATATATATCGCAGCGAATGCGGTCTATTCACGATTTGTTGTGGAAATGAATACGACTCAAGTGGGAATTGCCCGACCGCATAGTCGGTTGGAGCGTTGCACCGGTACCATAAAACATTTGTCCAAAATAGGCTTTTGAGGAGTAAAGTTTTCTCTTGGCCTACAGCTTCAGGAGCACTTTCTCGAGGACTTTTATCCTTCAAATGAGCGCCAAAGCAATATATCTGATGAATATCTTCTAATCTATGATAGCACTTTCTCAAGGACTTTTGCGGTTTACCCTTCAAATTAGCGCCAAAGCAATTTATCTGATACATATCTTCTAATCTATGATTTACCCCTCTAAACTTTTATATCTCGGCTTGAGCGAGGATATTGTATAATGCTCAAAATTAGTGAATACTGGGTTAAAATACTGCAGCAGTTTAAATGAGACATAACTGCCAGTGACAATTCCGACACCATACAGCTCGGACTGTTGTCGCAACAAGTACAGTATACTATACTTAAGTGGACTTACCAAGAATTGAAGATAATTACATTTTATGTCAGTACAATGTAAGTAGGGAGCTGTTACGAGCTCTGCTGAACATAGATTTCAATAACTATTTGGCGTACTACCTGCCCGACCGACTGGACTCTTCAGCCGACTCATTGTTATTCTAGGGAAGTTGAACAGATAGAAATCATCATGCGTTTGTTATATTCATGATATCGGTAAGCTTTTTCTCCCCCCGTTGAATCAGTACCTACCTCAAGCAGTCAAATGGATCGGAGAGCTTAATTGATTTGAACACTAGTGCTTTATTTTATTTTCTATCGAACCTCACATCAGTTCGCCAGTGTTTCACTCAGGACATCGGATCAGAACCCAGACATGTTTTCTTTCTGGCACCTACTTGGACTCTACAATACTGTAGGACATTGTATTGGCAGCTTGTATTAATTGGCATATAGAGATCTCACAATGATTGTGATCATATGTACGCGCAATGAACCAGGCCTAGTACTACTAGTACTTAACTGGTATACTAAGTAACTTCAGTTGACCACCTTCCAGTCTATCCGTCGCCCAAAGAGTCTGACTTGTAGTTAGGCTTAATGGGTATCTTAATGAGTACTACTCACTCTGAATAGTCTACTTAAACTCATGATCTCGAACCTACTTCACCTTCTTGCCATCTATGTCTATCTAAGTATGCATGCATGCAAAGAAGAGGGAGAGCAAGAAAGAAAGAAACCATAAATAGACGGTTTGGGCTGTACAGCCAAGTACAGACTCACGAGGATCCCTCTCATTTCATTATGCATACGCATCCGAGTCATTATTGAACATCAAACTTCTACTAGTCCAAGATGCATGTTATGATTTGAATCTTGGGCATAGGAATGGACAGGTGATGATCGATCTACTATTGAACGGAGACCTCTTTCAAAGGAGGAGGGGACAAAGTTTAAGTAGAAGATTGGCACACATCAATTAGAAGAACTCCTAGTATCAGTTCAAATATTGTGCGAGAGCAAAGAGAGCGACATGAACATATTGTCTTGGGAGGAGGAAAAACGGGGTCAAGAAACCTTTCTTAGTTAGGTGCGTCTGTCCGCCGTCGACCGTTGGAACTTGGCACTACTGTCCCCCGACGTTCCTGTCAAGCTCTATGACCTTTGATAATTAAAAAGGCGGATCACCGTTTGAGGTCGGGGAAGGGGATTGGACTTGCGTTCGGATATTGCAGTGACTACATATACAAACTCCAGATTAGAAGAGAAACGCCTCATCCGAGTCATCGTGATGGTGCCTTACAAGGGTTGAGCTCACGTGAAGTGGCCATTTTGAATTTTCTCACCCTCACGGGCCGCCAAACACTCGCGTCAACTTGTTTACGTACAAACTCTCGTACCACCAAACTCATAGGCACTGTGAGCGATGGAATTGCAACGATGTCTGGATGAAGTGGTGATAAGTATACGGGTTGTGCTAGTCGTGGTTCTGGTTCCAATGCAAGCTAGTCCGTCTATGAGGAGATGATTCCTGTTAGTACGTGTTTCTGCATGGCAAGGTGCGTAACTCGTCGGTGTCACGGTTTCCTCTCGCTCACTCCACGGTTTGTTCTGACTGCTCCCTACTTTCTTATTATTTGCCTATCCCTCTACAAAAAATGACACAAATGCTACACAGCCGTGCTCATCGAAGGCTCCTCTGGCTACGCTGTCTAACTCTCCACCAATTCCAACGACGCGGGTGGTGGAGCGACCGTTTAGCTGCGACCTTGACCCGCCAAACTTCAATTCCAACTCGAACCCGGACCTGGATGATTCGCACCCTCAATGTGTACAACCAGGCTATTCCATCATCACGCATACGATATCCTCTATCCCAACAACCTCGACTAGATTCTCGACGGAAATGATTAGCGGGTCCAATGCTGATTTCTTCGAATCAAGCTCTTCACAACGTGGTCCTTCATACTGAGCCGATTCTCTGTTCGACCAGTCACTGTGCTTAGCTCCAAATTTTCAAATTCAAGACCAGGCAACCACGATACTACAACAGGATCGACAACGTCACCTCTGACTCACGGAAATGTCGGCGAGAGCTCCAAGACGTATTCTAAAGTGGTCAGTTGCTATTCTATCGTACCAGCCACCTGGGTGTACACCGAAAAAGAGGGAGAAAGACGGAAATACTGATTAGTTTTGGGATGTATAGGTGACTATTGGATCTCAACCTACAATCTACCTCGCACAGCCGAATCTCGACTCGGTCCTCTTTGAAGGTTTCATGGGTAATGGCTTCACCGCTGGTGGTCAACGCATCGCTACTGTCAATGATACATCTTCCTTCCCCTCCTTCGAAACCACAATTCAACCTCCTCTTCTTCCCTCATCCAGTCGAAAACTTCCATGGTTTCCCCACCAGAATTCTCGGCCCCGAATTGATGGACAAATTCTGTGAACAACCCCTCCGTTTCGGTACTCACATCATCACCGAGACCATCTCTAAATCAGTTTATCCCACTGTCTGTTCCAATACTGGCGCGAAGGTCAGGAGGACGAGGAGCCCGAAATGGCTGGCACGGTCATTGTCGCTACCGGTGCTAGCGCGAAAGAGGTTGGGGTTGAAAGATGAAGAGCCGTGTTGGCAGAGCGGGACTAGTGCTTATGCGGTTTGTGACGGAGCTGTTCTGATTTTCAGGTGTGTGTTCTGTCATGTATGGTCGCCCGCCCTGAAATGACCTGACGTGACTTCGCTTTTGGAACATGTAGGAACAAAACCTCCAGCTGTCACCGGTGGTTGTGACTCTGCAACCGAAAAAGCTACTTGTACATCGTGTTCCTGACGGCTCTCATTCATTTTCTCATCCACCTCACATATGTTCTCTTGCTACGTTACTATCAATAACCCCTTCCCCTTCATTCCTGCTCCCCCTTACTCTCCCTCCTGCGACAACAACACAGACCCCGCGAAATACAGCTCCCACCTCTATGTCATCGTCTGTCACAACGAGCTCTGCACTCGGAAAATGATAGCGAAACGACTCATCCTAAAATTGTGCGCATATATCTATATATCTTTCCTTCCCTTTCGTTCCCTCCCTCCCCTTTCCTCTCTCCTCATTCTCTGTCTCGTTTTCATACGGTCTACCCATGTTTTACTAACGTCTTACGTCTATATATAGACTATCCTCTGGAACACTGAAGCTACCGAAATCTCAAGGCGACAGCGAGCTGTTGAAGGAACTCCGGATTAGGAACGTTCAGACGGGCGAGTAGAAAGATTTAAGTAGCCGTAAATGGATTATTCTACGCCCCCGGTATGTGGTTTTTTTGTATGTCTTTCTGACCATCATACCGCATACACCCACCTACAATACGACACATTTACTAACTCGCTTTTTCTTCCCTTCCTTTCCTTCTTTCCTTTCCCAACCAGAAATCAGGTCACGAACCCGCAATGGCGATCTTTCCGCACCCAACTCCAGACCAATCCAGACGGGCACATCGTCACTGTACCCGGAACGACTCAGACTTCTGTGAGAGGCGTTTTTACGGGTGGGGATGGACAGGATAAGAGGTATAGACAGGCTATCACGAGTGCTGGGAGTGGATGTATGGCAGTGCTTCAAGTGGAGAGGTTGATTGCGGAGTCGGAGGAAAAGGAGATGATGGGGAGAAGAGAGAGGGAGGGAAGGGGAGACTGATAAAAGAGGGAAGGAAATGAATGTCAGTCTAGGGATACGCACATAAGTGGTGTGAGTTTAAATCTTGTTAAGAAAGAGGATGATACGGAGATGCTACATACATATGAGCTCATGATCAATAGTATGTAAGTATGATACATAGTCTTTTGTTTCTTGTTCTTTTTTTCGGTGGGCGTTCCTTATGCTGTAGTACGCACACACATAAGTACTTAACAGATAGAAATTATTCTAAACATGGAGAATGATAAAATATACGATATAGGTAGGTTTTTAAATTTCCAAGTTGGTGTCTGTACATGTATTGAAGTTCAAAAATTGAACGGTCGGCCGTTTGAAAGAATCGAAGGATTGAGCGTTGCGTCGACAACATGCCTGACACTGCTGGGTCGATGTTTTCTGGAAAGGAAGAGGTGAAAAAGACCAAGACTTACTTGCTTCGTCTTTGCTCGAAAATATTTACACATAAAAGGTATGGCAAAGATTTGGTATCTTCGCCACATCTTTTGTCCGAAAAGTGGAAATATATTTTCTGGTGCAACAAACAAAAGACCTTTTCCGTTGTTCTATATAGTTTACAGATTTCTACATAAAAAAAAACCAATCTTTCCCCGCAAAGACGAGAGATCCCTTATTTTTGTGGGAAAAGATTTATTGCAGAGACATTGTAGACTATATATAACAGCGGAAAAGATCTTGTGTAAGTTTTCTTCGTACCAGTGAATATATTTTCCCTGAAAAGAGAAAATATGCAGCAAAGATGCTGAATCTCTGCCATATGAGCCTCTCAAACAACCCAAACCCTTTCTTAGATATTTTAAATCATTTCAGCCAAAGATGGACCAGGAAGTGAAGCCTTATCCCATCTTTGGCTGGAAAGATTGTGGACCCAAGCAGTGTGAAGTAGTTAGATAAACAATAGAATGTACTTACACCGGAATATAACTAAATTTAGAGGGACGAAAATTTTCACTGCAAAAGATGTCACATATTTCCCGAAGAGGAATCAAGGATTTCCTGTTTGTCTGGACAAAGAAATTGGACATTTCTTTTCAAAAGAGCTGAAATTATTGATGGTAAAGGTGGGGCAAAGTGGAACTCTGTCTGCCCATCTTTCTTGAAATCTTTAGAACCAATGATAAGTAGGTGGGAAAGTTAGTTTCATCTGTGGTGCAACAGTTTTGGCACCAAGGATTAATAAGTGTGAGATTGAAAAACAGTGAATCTTAAAACAAGATTGAGATTTTAGAACAACCACTTTGGGGGATGTGGCTGGAAATTTCATGATACTGAGTAACTTGAAGAATGAAGACTGGATATTGAATGAAGTATATTTAAAGACATGGGACATGGTGTATTACTAGAAATACCTATCAGAGGAATCAGAAAGGACGCAAAAATTTGCAGGAGTAATTTGGAATCAGACTAGTAGATAGGTTTACATCAGTGTTGATTGACTTCATCAGCAGAGCAGCAGGTAGATGTTTCACAAGGATTTTATATTCATAACATCCACCTTAAGCATTAAAAGCTGCGACCTGGTCCAGAAGCAGCTTCACAATATCTTCATTTCCATTTCCTGCTTGGAGAGCATTTCCCCAATGACCACCTTGGGCATTCACATTGGCTCCTTGATCCAGAAGCAGCTTCACAATCCCTGCATTTCCATTTTTAGAGGCTGCTTGGAGAGCATTTCCATAAAAACCACCTGGAGCATTCACATCTGCTCCTTGATCCAGAAGCAGCTTCACAATGCCTTCATTTCCATTCAAAGAGGCTGCTTGCAGAGCATTTCCATAATCACCACCTTGAGCATTCACATCTGCTCCTTGATCCAGAAGTAGCTTCACAATCCCTTCATTTCCATTTTTAGAGGCTGCTTGGAGAGCATTTCCAAAATGACCACTTTGAGCATTCACATCAGCTCCTTGATCCAGAAGCAGCTTCACAATCCCTTCATTTCTATTTGCAGAGGCTGTGTGGAGAGCATTTCCATAATAACCACCTTGAGCATTCACATCTGCTCCTTGATCCAGAAGCAACTTCAAAATGTTTTTATTTTGATTGACAGAGGCTGCTTGGAGAGCATTTGCAAAATGACCACCTTGAGCATTTACATCTGCTCCTTGATCCAGAAGCAGCTTCACAATCCCTTCATTTCCATTCCAAGAGGCTGCTTGGAGAGCATTTCCACAAAGACCACCTTGAGCATTCACATCTGCTCCTTGATTCAGAAGCAGCTTCACAATGCCTTTCTTTCCATTTGCAGAGGCTGCTTGGAGAGCATTTCCATAATCACCACCTTGAGCATTGACATCTGCTCCTTGATCCAGAAGCAGCTTCACAATGTCTTCATTTCCATTAAAAGAGGCTGCTTGGAGAGCATTTCCATAATCAACATCCTGAGCATTCACATCTGCTCCTTGATCCAGAAGCAGCTTTACAATCCCTTCATTTCCATTGATAGAGACTGCTCGGAGAGCATTTCCATATTGACCACCTTGAGCATTCATATCTGCTCCTTGATCCAGAAGCAGCTTCACAATCCCTTCATTTCCATTTGCAGAGGCTGCTTGGAGAGCATTTCCATAATTACCACCTTGAGCATTCACATCTGCTCCTTGATCCAGAAGCAGCTTCACAACACCTTCATTTCCATACCAAGATGCTGATTGAAGAGCATTTCCATACAAACCACCTTGAGCATTCACATCTGCTCCTTGATCCAGAAGTAGCTTCACAATCCCTTCATTTCCATTTCTAGAAGCTGCTTGGAGAGCACTTCCATAATGACCACCTTGAGTATTCACATCTGCTCCTTGATCTAGAAGCAGTTTCACAATCCCTTCATTTTGATTGAAAGAGGCTGCTTGAAGAGCATTTCCATCCTGACCACCTTGAGCATTCACATCTGCAAGCAGCTTCAAAATGCCTTCATTTCCATTTGCAGATGCTGCTTGGAGAGCATTTCCATTATCACCACCTTGAGCATTGACATCTGCTCCTTGATCCAGAAGCAGCTTCACAATGTCTTCATTTCCATTTCTAGAGGCTGCTTGGAGAGCATTTCCATAGTAACCACCTTGAACATTCACATCTACTTTCTGCTTAAGAAGCATATCAACAACTTGCCCCAAACCCAGAAAGCAGGCATAGTAAAGAGTCTCTTCAATCATTTCTGGTTTCAAATTCAATCTGTCCATATTCATATTGCGTTCTGGAAAGTAAATTCGTAACCAGTTAATATATGGTCCACTCTTGCTACTGAACAAACTCATAACATTGGATATATCATAGTTTTTACTTCCAGCAAATATATGCTTAAACCAATACATTGCTGTATATCTAGACAATTGATGACTGTGTTTGTTCATTACTTTATCAACATTATTTCCATAGTGAATTACATAGATAAGGCAAGATTCTCCAATGAAGTCATGAGCCAACTGCTCATTGATGTAAAATCCTGACTCATCCCTTCCCAATTGCATCAGGAATTCTTTCACAGATGGATGAGCCAACTGTAATTCCTTTGTGGACCCTGCCCATACACTTTCGTTCTTGTTGACAACTCTGACCAATGTTGATCCCACCACATTCTCTATTTTATTCTCAAAACCAAATGTAACATCTTCTTCATGAAAGACATTTTCTGCAACATCAATTGCAAATATCTCCTGTGCCATTTCAATAGTCACTGGCTTGAATGAGAATAGTATCCACTGTAGAATGCATTGAGCTTCATCTTTGTGATATTCAGGAATGCCTTCTAAAGCTCGCTTATATGTGTCTGCTAGATCTTTTGGAAGGTTTTTCAATGCTTCCCTGATTGCTCTTGTTGTACCAATCTTTTTCAACACTTGAAGCTGACAATCTACCCATCGAATTCTCCATAAAAAATTGTTAAGCCTCCTTCAAAGGAAAGCACATAGTCAAAATCTACTTACTGGCCATGGGCTCCATTAACTAACCTGTCCTTTATCTCATTTTCTATCCCCTTAAATGGACCTGTATCTTTATATACAGCCTCATCTATATGTTTTATAATATCTTCTATTCCCCCTTCATCATCCAATGACAATTTTACAGTATTCTGAGACTGCCCCAAACATTTGGGCATGGGATTTCGAGATGAAACCATGATGTATACATTTCTAATTTTCAACAGTGTCTGGACAAATTTGGCTACCTCATCTGTTTCCTGACACTCATCCATTGCATCCAGAATAATGTATGTAGGCCCTGAGCAATTACTGACTAGACTCAAAAGCACTCCTTGCATAACACTAACAGATATTTTCTTGTTACCCTGTTGACTTTTCTCAAAAAGGTCTCTGAGAACACTTTGGTTATAGCTAGGATGCATGCCTATTTCTTCCAAGAGGGAAGCAACCACTCCTTCATGAGTGACCTTTGCTCTACTACCACCAAGTGTGTCAAAATAGTGGTAGAATACCTTTTGATGCTTCTCCTTCAGGGTTTTGATGATGTTTGTACTGATTTATGCATCAATACTACGATTTCTGAATTACTGTTTGAAGACTCACCAAAGGAATGTTTTTCCTGATCCAGCTGGAGAACTGTCAGTATAATATACCATACCCAAAGGATGATGTACCTTTGCCCTCCAACCAGAAAAGGATGCCATTCTCTTTCCATTGAACAAATCTGGTATCCTCAAGAAGCCATAGTCCTGTACCTTCTGTCATTTTGTTGCATGCTGCAGCATATTTCGAAGAAGAATCTGTAGCATTGAGCCATTCTTGGACAATCTTGCTATTGAATTCTATATATGAATGAAGTTATCCAAATGTGAGCATCATTGTTTCAAATCTGATGAACATGCTCTACCTGGGGACACAAAATTGTACTGATCACCTTTGACTGCATTTATTGTAGAGTTACTCAGGGAAATATCGTGGCTGTTAGTGAATACTCTTTGTCACAGTGATTGAATCAGTTACACCAGAACTAATGAAAACATGATCTCTCACCCAAAAGTAAGAGCGCTGGTATCCCCTGGTTCTGGATAGTCATTCATAGTCAAATTTCCAATTTTGAACTGCTTGATCAAAGTGGGTTACGAGTCTATGATAATAGGCTGTAACAAGAAGCGAAAATAATCCAAATGCATGTGACTATTCTATTTCAGTTGTCAAAAATTAAGGTTTGGACACATCGGAATGCTCCTTGTTATTGTTGAAACTTTATTTCCACTTATAAATAGCAGCGAATTCCCACTGAGCTTTGTGGTGTAAGCAAATACGGACTAAGTGGAGACAGCCCAGCCCCATGGCAGTCAGTTCAAACTCGGAGCATTGCAACATAAAAAATTTTTCAGAATAGGCTTTTGAAGAAGTAAATTTCTCTTGGCCTACTATTGTATTTTGAGATATGCAAACAACAAGGATATGCAAATTCGCATTTTGGGAGTCCTTCCCGTTGTTTCTGAGGCTCGACAAATTTTTGTAGGCAGTAATGGATAAGTCCAAGGCTGGCACAGCACCAGTTGAGTAGGAATTAAACAACGGGAAGGACTCTGCAATGCAATTTGCATATCGTTGTCGTTTGCATTTCTTAAAATACAATAGTACTGGCAGCTTCTGGATCATTTTCTTTCGTTTAATGAGGACTTCTACCCTTTGAGTTAGCGATAAAACAATTTACCTAGCACATACATATCTTATAATCCATAATTTTCCCTTCTATATTTCAGCTTGAGAAAGGATATTGTGTAAAACTCGAAATCAGTGAAGAACTTGGGCAAAATACTGCTGTAGTTCAAGCGGAATATAACCGACGATATCAATGTCAACTACATTTCTGCTTGGACGTAACTAGGTAGCCACTATGGACTCCGCTGAATCTTTTGATACTTATTTCGGGTACCTTTGACATTTTTCTCGAGCCCGAACTTGCCTGACCAACTGATTGGACTGAGAACTCTTCTAATTCATTGCAAACTCAGTGACCTTCGGAGCAGTTGTTTTGAGGTGGAACAGACGGAAATCATGCCACTGGCGCCCATAAAGTATAATGTGGGCCCGCTGCTGTTTTCTCTATCGATTCGGTACTTGCATTGAGTGATTGAGTGGTGGATTGGAGAGTTTAAATGCTATCTACTTTTGTGTTTTAGTCCTATTGAGCTTCGTATTGGTTGTTTAGGTACATTGTCTTTAACTTGTACCTCCATATGGTACCTACCTGTAAATATTTTATACTGGTTGCAGTACGAGTACGATGTCCTTGAACGTCACAGCCGTGGCAATTTGTCCCAGATACTACGTACAAGGGACCATAGTGCATTTTATAGTATACTAAGCAACTTCAGTTAACCTGCTCGCCCACCTGGGCCGCTCGAGGAGGCTTTAAAGAGAGTGAGAAATTGTATCCATCTGATTCTGTATCCTCAAGCTCGAGTAATGTATGACCTTCTTATCAAATTGGCATCTGCATCTATAGATATGCATGCAAAGAACATAGACAAGAGAAAGAAAGTTGGGTCGTACAGCTAAGTGCGGATTCCCGAGAATCCCTCTTGTTTCATTGATACATACGCACGTCGCGGCATTACTGATTGAATCTGTAGAACACTTACTTAGTACAAACCAAGCTCGGGCCTCTAGTCCAACTTGAAGATGCATGTTATGATTTGAATTTTGGACATAAGAGCGGGCAGGTGATGATTGATCTATCGAACGGGGACCTATTTCAAAGGAGTAGAGAGTAGAGAATTGACACACATTAATCAGAAGAACACTCTCCCTCTTCTCATGTACCAATAACCGTACGTACTAGTATCAGTTTGTATATCGTGCGGGGGCAAAGAAAGCGACGTCGGGAGCATATTGTCTAGTGGGAATCCGAAAAACAGTGCGAATTACTTATCCGCCATTAACATTGGCACTCCTGGCTCCCCGGCATTCAGGAAACTTTGCTAAGTGAGAAGATGAATCACCATTTTGGTACCGCGACAATGCTCCGACAATTCTGTTTTGACTTGGACGAGGTCCGGGAAGGGATTAGACTTTGGGTTCGGACTCGGAGATGACAGCGACTACATGTACGACACTGTAAATTAGAAGAAAAACATTTTATTTTCGCCACATCAAGATCGTGACATATGTGTATTGTCTTATGCCTAACGACGTAAGAATAATCATTACGGACCCTCAAGCTCACGTGGAAGTGGCGAAGAACCGGCCATTTTTAGATTTTCTCACTCTCAAACCACTCGCTGTTCTTACGTACAAACACTCGTCCAATCGTAGGCACTGCGAGCAATGGAAGCAAGACGTGGATGGAGTAGTGATTACGGGTCGTGCTAGTCGTGGTTCTGGTTTCAACTCAAGATAGTCCGTCTACCAGGAGATGGTTCGTTAGTACGTGTTTCTGCCTGGCAAGGTGCGTCAATTCGTCAGTGTCACGATTTGTTCGACCTGCTCCCCACTTTCTCATCATTTGCCTATTCCTTTACAAAAATATAGCGAAAATGCTACACAGCCATGCTCATCAAAAGCGCCTTGGGCTCCATCATTCAACTCTCCGCCAATTCCAACGACGTAGGTGGTGGAGCGACCACATTTAGCTGCGACCTTAACCCACCAAAACTCCAATTCTAATTCGGACTCGGACCTGGATTCGCATCCTCAATGTGTACAACTGGGCCATTCCCTCATCGCGCATACAATATCCTCTATCTCGACAATGACAACCCCAACTAGCTTCTCAATACAAACGCCGGTCCAATGCTGATTTCTTCGAATCATGCTCTTCACAACGTGGTCCTTCATACTACACTGATACTCTGTTCCCCTGGTCACTGCAATCAGCTCCGAATTTTCGTTCCCTACGTTTGACCCAAGACCAGGCAACCATGATACTAAAACGGGATTGACAATGTCGCCTCTGACTAACGGAAAAGTCGACAAGAGCTCCGAGATGCATTTTAAAGTGATCAGTTGCTATTCTTTCGTACCAACCAGCTGGATGTACGCCGAAAAAGAGGGAGAAAAACGGAAATACTGATTGGTTTGGGATGTATAGGTGATTACTGGATCTCAACCCGCAATCTACCTCACACAAGCTCATCTCAACCTTGAAGGTTTCATGGGTAATGGCTTCGCTGCTGGTGGTCAACGCACCACTACCGTCAATGGTACGTTTTTCTTCCCCTCCTTCGAAATCAACAACTCAACCTCCCTCCTCTCCTCTCATCCAGTCGAGAATTTCCATGGTTTCCCGGTCCCCACTAGAATCCTTGGTCCTGAATTGATGGACAAATTCCACGAACAATCCCTCCGTTTTTGGTACAAGCATCATCACCGAGACTATCTCTAAAATCAATTTATCCCACTGTCCGTTCCGATGTTGGCATGAAGGTCAGAAGGACGAGGAGCCAGAGACGGCTGACACGGTTATCGTCGCTACCGGTGCTAGCGTGAAAGAGGTTGGGGTTGAAAGATGAAGAGGCGTATCAGCAGAGCGGGATTAGTACTTATGCAGTCTGCGATGGGGCTGTTCCAATTTCCAGGTGGGTTTTTGTCATGTATAGTCGCCCAACCTGAACTGACCTGACGTGACTTTGCTTTGGGACAGGCAGGAACAAACCTCTAGCTATCATCTGGTAGCCGATAAAGCTACTTGTACATCGTGTTCCTGATGGCTCTTATTTATTTTCTCGTCCACCTTGCATATGTTCTCTTACTACGTCGCTATCAATAACCCCTTCCCTCGAGATTCCTCTGCCCCTGCTCCCCCCCACTCTCCTTCCTGTGACGATGTAACAAACCCTTATGAAAGGGACCTCACAAAACAGGCTTCCACATCTACGTCTTCGCCCATCGCAACGAGCTCCGCGCTTCGAAATCATGGCGAAACGACCGATGAATAGTCCTAAAATTGTACGCATATATCTATATATCTTTCCTTCCCTTTCCTTCCCTTTTGTTCCCTCCCTCCCCTTGCCTCTCCTCATTCTCCGTCTCGTTTCTATACGGTCATTCATATCCGCACCATGTTTACATTTTCATATAGACCATCTTCTGGAACACCATAGCTACCGAATGTTAAGGTGACAGCGAAAAATTGAAGAACCTCCGGTACAGATAGGCGCGGAAAAAGATTTGGTCGTTGATGGTTTATTCTATGCCCCCGGTATGTGGTTTTTTTCTTATGTTTTTCTTACCATCATACCGCATACACCCAACCTATGACAATATGACAAATTTACTAACTCGCTATTTCTTCCTTTCCTTTCCTTCCCCTTCCCTTCCCAACCAAAAATCAGGTCACGAACCCGCAACGGCGATCTTTCCGCACCCAGCTCCAGACCGATCCAGACGGGTACATCGTCACTGTATCTGGAACGGACTCAGACTTCTGTGAGAGGTGTTTTCTTGCAGGCTGGAGATGTACAGGATAAGGGGTATAGACAGGCTATTACGAGTGCCGGGAGTGGATGTATGGCTGCGCTTGAAGTGGAGTGGTTGATTGCGGAGTCGGAGGAAAAGGAGATGATGGGGGAGTAGAGAGAGAGCGGGGGAAGGGGGAACTGATAAAGGAGGGAAGGAAATGAATGTTTGGTCCAGGGATATGTACATAAGTAGTTTAAATCTTGTTAGTAAAGAGGACAATACGGAGATACATACGTACACATGAGTTCAATAGTATGTAAGTATGATACGTAGTCTTTTTTTTTTGTTCAGAGCGGGCATTCTTTACGCTGTGATACACACACGTAAGTACTTAACATATATTTTAGAGAATCAATAGATGGAAGTCGTGCTAAACATGAAGAATGATAAAATATGCTGATGTAGGTAGGCTTTTAAATTTCCCTAGAGTCTGTATTGAAGCCAACAATCGAACGGTCGAGCATTCGAAAGAACCGGAGTATTCGATTGTATTGAGTGTTGCATCGACGACATCCGACACTGCTGGAATCCATCGATGTTTTCTGGAAAGGAAGAGGTGAAAAAGACCAAGACTTACTTGCTTCGTGTTTGCTCGAAAAGACTTAAAATATTCAAAAGATCTGGCAAAGATTTGGTATGTTTGCCACATTTTTGTCCGAAAAGAGAAGATATGTTTACTGCTACAAAAAACAAAAGATCTTTTCCATGATTCTATATGGTTTACATTTCCTACATAAAAAAAATACCCCAATCTTTCCCCGCAAAGACGAGAGATCCCTTGTTTTTGTGGGAAAAGATTTATTGTAGAGACATCTGAAGCAAACCCAGAAGCAAATTTTTTTAAAAATTTTCGATTTGCTGGCTCAAATTGTAATATTTCCACACACATCTTTTTTTTAATCTTATTGTTCACAATCAGCTCTTTCATTTAAAAAAGAATTATACATTTTGGTCAATATTTGAGCTTGTATTATCATATTTATGTTTTTAGCTGAAAATGAGCACAAAACCCGGAAGCGAAAAATGCTTTTCTCGGCCACCTGTGCATTTTGGGATTTGTTCATGGGCATTTTCAAGCTCAGAGACCATGAAAACCCCCCTGTTCACAAGAATAGCAAGGGGAAAATCCATGTTATTAAGACTGTGTCCAGGCTGCAATTTGGTGCCATTCTTTGTGCAAAAATAGTAAATTCATAATTCCTGGATATACTGATGGTCACAGATGTTGAAATTTTATATTTAGCACCTGTACTACATATGCTTTGACTCTGTATTGACAGACTTTTGGGTGAGTCCTGGGAATATTGCGTTTTTCACTTCTGGGTCATTTTTCGTGGCATCCGGGGGTGCTTCAGTATATATAATACAAGAAAAGATCTTCTGTAAGTTTTGTTTGTACCAGTAAATATATTTTCTCTTTTCAAACAAATTATGGAACAAAGATACTGAATCTTTGTCATATTAACCACTTAGACACCCCAGACCCTTTCTTAAATATTTCAAATCATTTCGGCCAAAGATGGACCAGAAGGCAAAGCCTCATCCTTTCTGACTCATCTTTGGCCATAAGATTGATGGACCCAAGCGGTGTGAGGCAGTAAGATAAACACTAGAGTGTACTTACTCTGGTATATAAATAAATTCATAGGTGTTGAAAATTTCGCTGCAAAGATGTTGCATATTCCCCAACCAGGGATCAAGGATTCCCTGTCAAAAGAGATAAATTTTTGATGGTAAAGATTAGGAAGAGGGAGAGTACTTATGTTTACCCATCCTTTCTTGGAATATTGTGGATTTTAGGAGCCAATGATAAGGGGGAAAGTTCTGTTTTCATCTGTGGTTCAACATTTTTGCCAGGCACCAAAAATCAATAAGTGCAAGATTGAAGAACAGTGACTCTTGAAATCAGGATGATATTTTAGAAGAATCACTTTGGGGAATGTGGTCTGAAGTTTGATCATACTGTGTAGAGACTGAAGACTGCATATTAGATAAAGAGGTAGTTTGAAAGACATGGGTCATGATGTATCATTACAAATACCTATCAGAGGAATCAGAAAGAAATTCAGGGGGCAATTTAGGGGCAGACTAGCAAACAGTTTTCACATGAGTGTTGATTAGCTTCATCAGCAAGCCTGCAAGTGGATGCTTCACAATGATTTCAAATTCATAACCTCCAGCTTAAGCATGAAAAGCTACTCCTTTGTCCAGAGCTTGACACAGTTTTGAAATGGTTTCATTTCCATTTTCAGAGGTTGCTTGAAGAGCATTTCCATGTTCACTACCTTCAGCATTCACATCTGCTCCTTGATCCAGAAGCAGTTTCACAATGCCTTCATTTCCATTTTCAGAGGCTGCTTGGAGAGCATTTCCATATTCACCACCTTGAGCATTTACATCTGCTCTATGATCCAGAAGCAGCTTCACAATGCCTTCATTTCCATTAAAAGAGGCTGCTTGGAGAGCATTTCCATATTTACCACCTTGAGCATTCACATCTGCTCTATGATCCAGAAGCAGCTTCACAATGCCTTCATTTTCATTTGCAGAGGCTGCTTGGAGAGCATTTCCATAATAACCACCTTGAACATTCAAATCTGCTCCTTGATCCAGGAGCAGCTTCACAAGGCCTTCATGTCCATTTGCAGAGGCTCCTTGGAGAGCATTTCCACAATAACCGCCTTGAGCATTCACATCTGCTCCTTGATCTAGAAGCAGCTTCACAAGGCCTTCATGTCCATTTGCAGAGGCTCCTTGGAGAGCATTTCCATAATGGCCACCTTGAGCATTCACCTCTGCTTGTTGATACAGAAGCAGCTTCACAAGGCCTTCATTTCCATTGGCAGAGACTGTTTGGAGAGCATTTCCATAATAACCACCTTGAACATTCACATCTGCTCCTTGATCCAGAAGCAGCTTCACAAGGCCATCATCTCCATTTGCAGAGGCTCCTTGAAGAGCATTTCCATAATGGCCACCTTGAGCATTCACCTCTGCTTCTTTATTCAGAAGCAGCTTCACAATGCCTTCATCTCCATTAAAAGAGGCTGCTTGGAGAGCATTTCCATAACGACCACCTTGAGCATTCACATCTGCTCCTTGATCCAGAAGCAGCTTCACAATGCCTTCATTTCCATTAAAAGAGGCTGCTTGGAGAGCATTTCCACAGTAACCACCTTGAGCATTCACATCTGTTTCTTGATCCAGAAGCAGCTTCACAAGGCCTTCATGTCCATTTGCAGAGGCCCCTTGGAGAGCATTTCCATAATGACCACCTTGAGCATTCACCTCTGCTTCTTGATTCAGAAGCAGCTTCACAATGCCTTCATTTCCATTTGCAGAGGCTGCTTGGAGAGCATTTCCATAATGACCACCTTGAACATTCACATCTGCTCCTTGATCCAGAAGCAGCTTCACAATGCCTTCATTTCCATTCAAAGAGGCTGCTTGGAGAGCATTTCCAAAGTAACCACCTTGAGCATTCACATCTGCTCCTTGATCCAGAAGCAGCTTCACAATGCTTTCATTTCCATTAAAAGAGGCTGCTTGGAGAGCATTTTCATAATCACCACCTTGAGCATTCACATCTGCTCCTTGATCCAGAAGCAGCTTCACAATACCTTCATTTCCATTGAAAGAGGCTGCTTGGAGAGCATATCCAAAATGACCACCTTGAGCATTCACATCTGCTCCTTGATCCAGAAGCAGCTTCACAATGCCTGAGTCATTTCCATTGAAAGAAGCTGCTTGGAGAGCACTTCCATAATCACATTGAGCGGTCACATCTGCCTTCTGCTTGAGAAGAATATCAACAACTTCTGTCAACCCCAGAAAGCAAGCATAGTAAAGAGGCTCTTCAATCATCTTTGGTTTTAAGTTTGATCTATCCCAAATCACATCCAATTCTGGATGATAAATCCTTAACCAGTTAATGTATGGTTTACTCTTACTCCTGAAAAAGCTCACAACAGTTGATGTATCATACTTTTCACTTCCAGCCAATATATGCTTAAACCAATACATTGCTGTATATTTAGACAATTGAAAACTGCATTTATCCATCACTTTATCACCATCATTTCCATAGTGAGTTATATAGATCAGACAAGATTGTCCAATGAACTCATGGGCCAACTTTTCATTAATGTAAAATTCTGACTCATCCCTTAGCAATCCCATCAAGAATTCCTTCACAGAGGGATGAGCCAACTGTAATTCTTTTGTAGACCCCCCCCATACACTATTGTCCTTGTTGACAACTCTAACCAGTGTTGATCCCACCACATTCTCCATTTTATTCTCCAAACTAAATGTAACATCTTCTTCATGAAAGACCTTTTCTGCAACATCAATTGCAAATATCTCCTGTGCCATTTCAATAGTCACTGGCTTGAATGAGAATAATATCCACTGTAGAATGCATTGTGCTTCATCTTTGTGAAATTCAGGAATCCCTTCTAAAGATCGCTTATATGTCTCTTCTAGATCTTTTGGAAGGTTTTTCAATGCTGCTCTGATTGCTCTTCTTGTACCAATCTTTTTCAAAACTTCAAGCTGACAATCTACCCAACGTATTCTTCATTAAATCTTAGTCAACTTGCTTCAAGATCTTCAATAAAAATATACTTACTGGCCATGGGCTCCCTTGATCAACCTGTCCTTTATCTCATTCTCCATTCCTTTAAATAGACCTGAATCCTTACATAAAGCCTTATCTATATGTTTTATAATATCTTCCATCCTCTCCTCCTCATCTAATGACAACTTTAGAGTGACCCAAGGCTGTTCCGAACACTCGGGCATGGGGTTTCGAGATGAAATCATGACATATACATTTCCAACTTCCAACAGTATCTGAATGAATTTAGAAACCTCATCTGGCTCCTGGCACTCATCCATTGCATCCAGAATAATGTATGTATATCCTGAGAAATTACTGACCAGGCTCAAAAGCATTTTTTGCATGACACTAACAGTTATTTTCTTGTTACCCTCTTGACTTTTCTCAAAAAGGTCTCTGAGAACACTTTGATTATAGCTGAGATGCATACCTATTTCCTCCAGGAGGGAAGCAACCAGTCCTTCATGAGTGACCTTTGCTCTACTACCACCAAGTGTGTCAAAATAGTGGTAGAACACTTCTTGATGCTTCTCCTTTAGGGTTTTGACGATGTTTGTGCTGATTCGTCCATCAATACTGTGATTTCAGACTTACTGCTAGAAAACTCACCAAAGAAATGTTTTTCCTGATCCAGCTGGAGAACTGTTAGTATAACATATCATATGCGAAGTGATGATGTACCTTTGCCCTCCAACCAGAAAAGATTACCAGTGTCTTTCCATTGGATAAATTTGGGATCCTCAAGAAGCCATATTCCTGTGCCTTGTGTCATCTTGTTGCATGCTGCAACATATTTCGAAGAAGAATCTGTAGCATTAAGCCATTCTTGGACAATCTTGCTGTTGAATTCTACATATGAATGAAGTCACACAAATGCAAGTATAGTTTTAAATCTGATGACGGTGCTCTACCTGAAGAGAAAAAATTATTCTGGTTTCCTTTGACTACATTGATTGTGGATTGATTCATTGAAATATTGTGGCTATGATTAAATATTCTTTTGTCACAGTGAATGAGTCAGTTATACCAGAACTAATGGTCCAAAAGAAAGCATCTCTCACCCAACAGCAGGAGCATTTGTATCCCCAACTCCCAATTCTGGATTGTCATTCATAGTTCAATTTCCGAGCTTGAATTGCTTAATCAAAGTGGGTTACGAGTCGGCGATGATAGACTGTAACACAAAACAAAGATAATCCAAATGCATGTGACTATTCTATTTGACTTGTCAAAAATTAAGGTTTGCGCACATCGGAATGATCCTTGTCGTTGAAACTTTATTTCAGGTTATGATTCGCAGACTATAAATAGTAGTGAATTCCCACTGGACATAGCTTATTGTTGCCACCAATGAATGTCAGAATATGGGCTAAGTGGAGATTGCGGGCCGGCTGCACAGTCATAGAAAACTAGTCCAAAATAGGCTTTTGAGGAGTAAGAATTCTCTTGGCCGACAGCCCCGGAAGCACTTTTTTGAGGACGTTTATCCTTCAAATTAGCAACAAAATAATTTGTCTGGCACATATCTTGTAATCTATAATATACACCTTCAAACTCCATATTCCAGCTTGAGTCCGGATGTTGTGCTAATGCTCGAAAATCAGTGAACCCTAGGTCAACGTACCGCAGCAGTTTAGGTCGGACATAACTGACAATTCCTACACCAGACAGCCTGGGTTGTTGCGATCAATACAGCATACTAGTACTATCCTCTATGCATATTTAACTGGACTTACTAAGAACTGACAATAGCTGAATCGAGATTTCAATGACTATTTTGGGTATTGCCTGCCTGACCAACTCTTCAACCGACTTGTTGCGAACCGAGAAGGTATTTTAAGGAGGTCGAACAGATAGTAGAAATCGTGCTCTTGATACATTCATTGTAAGCAAGCTTTTTCTCCTCCTGTTGAATGATGAATCAATACCTAATTCGAGCAGTTGAATGGATCGGAGGGTTTAATTAATTTGAACTAGTACTTTTATTTCTATCGAACCTCGGGTCAGTTGTTTCACTCAGGACAGATACTTTTTTTCTGATACCTTACTTGTATACAATGCAATAGGTAATTGTATTGGCAGCTTGCATTCATTTCAAGGTCATGATTGGGATCATATGTACTCACAATGAGCCAGGCATAGTACTTAACTGGTATACTAAGTAACTTTAGTTGAACTCCTTCTGGCTTACCCGTCGCCCAAAACGTTGTCAAATTGATCCTGGTTTATAGTTTGTAGGCTTGATACATATCTCAAATGAGCACTACTCACTCACTCTGAACAACTTCAAGTTCATGATCTCGACTCGGACTTATTTAGTCACTTTTCACCAAAAGAGGGAGAAAAAGGAAGAAAGAAGCCATAAATAGACTCTTTGGGCTGTACAGCTACTTAGGTGCGGATTCTCGAGAATCCCTCTCGCTTCATTATGCATACATGTATGCATGTCGCATCATTACAATGATTGATTGAATACACTTACTTAGTACGAATGAAGCTTCAGCCTTCTAGTCCAAGATGCATGTTATGATTTGAATTTCGGACATAAGAAGATACATTGAACGTTAACGAGGACCTCCTTCAAAGGAAGAGGGGACAAAGTTTGAGTATGGTCCGGAATTGGCACACATCGATTAGAAGAACGCTTTCTCCCTCTCCCTAAGAACGGTTTGTACTAGTATCAGTTTATACCATATCGTGCGAGAGCAAAGAAAGTGACAGGAACATACTTAATATTACTTATTGTCTGGAATCTGAAAAACAAACTGCAAATTACATTTTCTAGTTAGGTGTGTCTGTCCACTGTGGAACGTTGACCTTGGCACTGGTTCCAAGACGTTCCTGTCAAGGAAATTTATGGCCTTTGATAGCAATTGAAAAGATAGATCATTGTTCTGGTACCGCGGCGGTGTCTGACAATTCCGTTTTGACTTGGACGAGGTCGGACCCGATTGGATGTCACTTGGGTTCGGATATTGCAGCGACTAGATGTACGAGACTCCAAATCAGAAAAGAAATTCACCTCATCATGATCATGATAAGTAGATGTGTATCTTTTCTGCTTACGATGAATGTAAGAACAATGGTTGTGGACCTTCAAGGCGGAAAAAACCGTTTTTTTTTGCCATTTTCAGATTTTCTCACCCTCAAATCTCCACTCGCGTGAACCTTGTTCTTACGTACAAACTCTCGTACAACCAACTCATAGGCACTGCGAGCGATGGAAGTGCAATGATGTCTGGATGAAGTGGTGATATGCGGGTCGTGCTAGTCGTGGTTCTGGTTCCAATGCAAGTTAGTCCGTCTACCAGGAGATGGTTCGTTAGTATTTGCTTCCACATGGCAAGGTGCGTCAATTCGTCAGTGTCATGGTTTCCTCTCGCTTACCCCACGGTTCGTTCTACCTGCTCCCCACTTTCTTGGTATTCGCCTATTCCTTCACAAAAAAAATGCTACATGGCCACGCGAATTGAACGCGCCTTTGGGCTACGCCGTCCAACTCTCCGCCAATTCCAACGACGTGGGTGTGAAAGACCAGCGTTGTCTTCACGTGTAAGTTCTTAATCAGTAAAATACCTTACCGTAGATTCTCAGTAGTATAGCGCTTTCGCCGCTAATACAACTTAAGTAGACCAGTTAACTAAGCGCGAAGCCTTAGTTAATAGGTAGTGATCCTTACAGTCTCTCGAAGGTAAGTATACACGGGTAGATTCAAGGTAAAAAGTAAGCTAATGTACATGGTATTCCTAGGGTATTTTATACTAGTCTAGTCAACTAGAAGTAGTAGGAATGTGGTAGAAGATTCGATGATAGTAAAGAAGAGAAAGGAATAGTCGAGCGCTTTCTGTTAGTATCTAGCTGTATGGAGGTAATCGAAGGTCAGGTGCTATTCTAAGTGTATGTAATCGTTCCATCACAAGAGCCCCCCCAGCTTCGATTTTCTCCAAATCAAAACTCTCTGTTGAAAGAAGTAGCCGCATCAACCATCATTTTGCCAAAGTCCTCATCCGCCATGTGGACGTCAGCTGAAGGAGCGTATGCGTCAATGCTCCATCCAGGCTGATCCAGAGTGTAAGGAGTCAAGAGGCCCTGCTGGCCTGGCAAAGAAGCGGTTGGGTGCAGGACCAGTCCCATCGTGACATCTTCATCGGACCTTGCTTTCCGGAGTTTAGCCTTCTCGCTCCTCCTCCTAGCCAACTTCTTTTCCGCATTAAGACGAGCCATAGATTTTCGGGTAAGGCGAGTAAGTGTCTCATCATGAGTGAGTCCGAAATAGGAACCCCAGTTACAGATGGAGAGGTATCCTCGTGAGATTGAGTTACGCACTTGGTGGACAATCCAGAGTGCATACTTCTGCGCGACGAACTGAATAAGTGTGTAGATTTGTTGCATGGATTGCCGAGTGCTTCCAAAAATGGAACAGAGCAAATTGTCGGATCCGGCAAAGGTAATGTGTGGAATGAGACGAGAGAAGTCGGATTGTACCCATTCGAGATTGTTGAAATCCCGAGAATAGGCTAATGGAATGGGAGCAGAGGGATCGGAGAGATTAGTGGCAGATAGAACCATTGGTCCCAGGCTTCGGAGATCACTCCAGATACGATCAGCAGTTTCGACAGAGAAAAAGATATGGGTGGTTTGCCCAGTCTCATCTCGGAACACCATTAACTGGTCATCCGAAAGAGGCTGGCTAAGAATAGAGTCTCTGAATGCATGAGTGATGATAGCTCGGATGTAAGGATCCGGGAAAGCTAAGTGAAGGATATCAATCAAGTTCTCGCGATTGAATCCGAGAAGAGCTCCGGTGATAGGATCAATTGGAGTCGATCCTTGGACAGGCTTGCCTTCCAAAGGGGGAAAAGGAGAAGGCCGGTAAGGCACGAGTTCTGTACAATTAGAAGTAGGTTGAAAGGAGGTGACGTCAGGTTGGTTCGCAAGAATCCAAGCAGTAGCGCCGTTGCCGGAAAGAGGATGGCATCCCTCGAGAGAATGGTCATGGGTAGAGCAAGAAGAGCAAGAGTGTTTAGCAGCAGGAGAAGTGGTAGATTGCATAGTGAAGCTAGGTTTGACTGTAGAAGGTACAAGCTGGATTTGTTGGTTAGATACTCGAATTTCTTTCCGGTTCTTATTCAGAAGGTACCCTTTGTTCTGAATATTTCTTTCAAATGTCATGGATTGAATTGAAGAATTGGGTAAATGAATGAGTGGCGGACGTCTATGAGAATTGAGGGAATTTTTTGATTAAAGGTGAGTAGTTTTTTGTCGTCCTCATGGCCTGCCTCGAGGTCAGTTTCTCCGCACACTATTTTGGTTTTAATTGGAGGCGTTGGATTGAAACTCAGAGTCTTTGTCCTTCGTCATTGCTAGCTTTTCAGAATGTTCGGGATTATTCGTTTGATTATTTAGTGATCCGATTGCTGCGCTTTTGCTGGATATCCATTGGTGGATAATTTCGGGTGCGTTCCTCATCTCCGCTTTGGTTAACCATTCGTCCTCGGCTGGTGGCATATCTTTCCACCTAACCCGGAATTGATGTACACGATGTTTACCTACTTTCCGCCATCGCTCGGAGACAATTCGTTCGATCTCTGTTTCTGGCAAATCCTCAAAGTCCTTACGGTTCATCCTTCGAGAAACTCTTTGCCCAAAGTGTGAAGGGGACTTTGAATACCGCTCTAAGTGAGCAATGTTGATTATAGGATGAATACCGTATGATTTAGGAAGACGGATTTGATATGTTACAGGAGATAATTTACGAATGACTTCGAAGGGACCATCGTATTTCATTAGTAGTTTCTTACCTCTTCCCTTCTCATCCTTCAGTAGACGTAAAGAATGGGGATTTAGAACCACTAAATCTCCTTCCTCAAATTCTGTTGAAAGTCGGCCTTTGTTATAACCTCGTCGTTGATACTCTTGAGCTAGAAACAAGGCTTCCTTAGCCCGATTCCAATCGAGTTCAAAGTTGTTGACCATCGTTTGAGCTTCTTCATTTCGTACAACTTCCTCCCCCTCACTCGAAGGCCGTGGAATAAAAGATGATGGGGACATGAGAGTCGAGATAGTTGTAGGAGTAAATCCATACAGCAAATATGATGGTGAAAATGTGGAGGAAATATGAGGGGTAGTGTTATAAGAAAGAGTTAGCGCATCAATGTGATCGGCCCAGTCATCTCTTGATGGGCCAATATACGCACGCAAAGCAATTTCCAAGGTCTGATTGAAATTCTCGGTCTGTCCATCAGCTTGGGGATGATAAGCAGTGGTCAGGGCACGTTTGGTACCCAGCAACCGACACACTTCTCCCCAAAAGTCATTTCTCCATCTTGTATCCCGGTCCGTAATAACCTGTCGAGGAATCCCATATTTAGCCACGATATGCCTAAAGAACAGCTCTGCAGTTTTCTTTTCAGTGATAGATGTAGAGCAAGGAATACAGGTGACAAATTTAGTAAGTTTGTCCACTATTACCAGGATGTTGTCGTAGCCTTGACTAATAGGTAACTCCGGGATGAAATCCATAGTGATAACATGAAACGGCCTCTCCGAAATAGGGATTGGTTGTAGAAGCCCAAGTGGTGCATGTCGTCGGGGCTTGCTCTTTTGACAAATATCGCAACTGTCAATAAACTGTTTCAATTCTCGTGACATTCAAGGCCAGTAGTATGAACTCGAGAGCCTATTGTAACATCGATGATATCCCCCATGAGCTGATTCCGATTTTCCATCATGAACTTCGGCCATAATCTCAGCTCGGAGACACTCAGGTACACATAGCCGGTTGTTGCCATTCCAATCTTCGAAGTAAAGGAAACCGTCATTCGAGTAATGATAATGGGAATGATGGGGGTTTAGAATATCACGAGAAGTCCGCAAGGATGCGATAATACTAGAAAAAACAGGGTCCCTCTCATAGCTGGCGGCCCATTGGTCCAGTTCTGTGGGCACAAAGCCAATGAGAATGTTATAATTCCTTGAGGAGCGATACTCCGAACCTAAAGGATGCTCCTTGCCCAATGTTTCCAAAATTCAAATGAAAAGTTACTCCGCTCAAGCTGTCTGGAGTGATATCCAAGTCCAGTACAGCCGAGCAGGCGTGGGTGGATGCTACCTTTAACAACTTCTCTTCGAAGCGATCTCCTAATTCCTCATACATGCCTCGTAATGGATCCTCAGAGGCAGAGGGGATAGGTGATATAAACGAAAATTACGAAATGTCTGGTGAGTCTTGAGGAGGTACCCGTCTCCGAAGACGCGAAATTGGATCGACATTTGAACGAACACGACCTGCTCGATGCACAATACGCATTTTTGGATAGGCTGCGAAAACAGTTCCCCAAGTCAGTAGTCGACGGTTCACATTCTGGAAAGTAGTACTCCATGTGAGTGCTGCGTGATCCATTATTGCTAGCAGATCCTTGCCCTCAATAAAAGGCTGAAATTTGATAAGAGCTTCTTTCAAGGCGAGGGCCTCCCTTTCTGTGGCCGAATAGTTCCTTTCTGGCGAGCGCAAAACTCGAGACCAGTAAGATATAACGCGTTCAATATAAACTATGGTGTCTTCAAAATTCAAATGCCATTCCCCCGGGGAAGGGACATCTGAAAAATCCTTGCATACCGAAGAGACCAAGGTAGGTACCGGATCACTGTCTTTGAACGCCTTCTGGAGTTTCTCGTAAGTTTTTGTACCCTTTAAGTCCCGTATACGAATGGGTTGAACTTGCTGAAGAATGCCTGCTAGACCATAGTCGCAAGCATCAGTGTACAGCCTATACGGCTTCCCAGGCACAGCAAAACCTCGTACCGGTGCGTTCACCAATACTTGTCGGCATAAGTCAAATGCTTCCTGGTGAAGCTCTAACCATTCCCAATGGTTTTCCTTCTTCAAGAGTTGAAAGAGCGGTTGAGCAATCCAGGCATAGAATGGGATGTAGCTCGAAAAATAAACCATCATGCCCAAAAATGTCTGCAGCTCGTTAACGTTCCTCGGCTCAGCCAACGCTAGTATAGCGTCTACCTTTTCTTTGTGAGTCGAAGATCCCAGGCGCGAAACCTTCTGTCCTAGGAGTAAGAGGGATTGATAAGCGAAATGACACTTTGACGGCGACAAGGTAATATGAACCTTTGCGATAGCTTTGAGGACAGCATCAATATGCTGTAGATGCTTGTCGAATGATTTCGAAAATATGACTATATCATCAATATATACAAGAGCGAATATCCATAAAAACGGTGCAAGTACACCCTGCATTACTCTTTGGAATACGCTCGGACCATTGCGATAGCCAAATGGCATCCTTCGAAATTGATATAGTCCTCGATGCGTACGAAAAGCTAGTTTCTCAGCAGCTTCGTCAGTCATAGTTAGTTGGGTGAACCCCGCTAGCACATCTAAAGTAGTAAGCCATTGCGCTCCGGTTAAGGCCTGAAGAATATCCTCCTGTTTGGGTAGAGGAAATTCATCTGGAATAACCATACTGTTTAGACGTCGAAGGTCAATAACCATCCTGGGTTTACCATTTCTGTAGACGATAAAGGCAGGAGCGCCCCAAGGGCTGTGAGAAGGCTTGATCACTCCAAGACTTAACCATGAATCCATTTGTTTGTCAATGACCTCTCTATTAGTTGGCGACATAGGGAAAGGTGGTAAGGATACAGGCTGTGACCCCGGCTTCAGCGTAATGTCAACCTTTGCGTCAAATGTACCAAGGCGCCCATCTAACCCAAACGCCGCCAAGTTTTCCAAAAGAATCTTCTCCAGTCTAGCACACTGCGAGTTGCACTGGGAGCAAAGTTCCATAAAACTGCAAGATTATGCTAAAACTATGACCTTTGTATGCCATGCCAACTCAACTGAAAATTTTCATCAATTATAGCAAACTTATGAAGCTTAATATTTTTGTGTAAGTTGTCTATAATCTGATTGCATATACGGTAAAACTCCTTTGTGACAGTAGTCACACAATAAGTTCAATGTAAAGTGGTTGTGATTTTTCTGAGAACTTATGTGACATAAAACTTCCATAAATTCTCATATGTTAACATAAATCCTCAAAAACGACCACTTTACATTCAATTTATTGTGTGATAGTAAGTCACACAGTAATCATATCATATATACAATCAGACTATAAAGAACTTATTCAAAAAGCTTGAGCTTCATAAATTTGCTGTAATCTAAGAAATTTTTCAGTTGAGTTGGCATGGCATAAAAAGGCTATAGTTTTAACATAATCCAGCAATTTTATTGGATTCTGTGCCCTGTGTTGGTCAAATCTGGAGAGATAGAAATGTCCATGAGTAGTCGCTCAGATGGTATCGTTTGTACCTGTAGCATTGCGATGAGCCTTCGAAGTAATATTTGCCTCACTAGTGATCACGTTAGATTGGGAACTAGCCTCTCTTTCTGTTTCCAATAGTGTTCTCACCAGCTGTGCATGCTTGAGAGCCTGATCCCGTTGGCTGCGAGATAACCGATGCGATTTATCGAGCCAGGAGTCCGGATTATGGCACTTTCCAAGTACTTCCCCCACATTGACTACGATAGGTCTTTTGGAGAAATTTGCAACGTGGAGCACGGGTCTTGCTTTTGAAATGAGGGTGTCAGCAGTGCCATATACATCGTCAGGATTTGCGCTGTGTCGTAAGCACCTCTCAACAAAAAGTTGGTCAACTCCTTGGGGAAAATCAGCAATAACTGGTACCAAACATGAACTTTCTGGTGGTATGACCACCCGTCGTGATGCCTTGGCTTCGCCTTTGTGTGTCGCTAGCCTCTGCTGTCGCCGGATGCGTTGGGATTTGCGGTGTTGCTGATTGCGTGGTATCCTCAAGTTAGATTGCTCTCGAGTATGTACACGGAACACCTTTCCAGAAGAGTCGGTAGGACCGACAAATGGTGCATCGGACACCTTTAGCTTCCGTCCAGAGTCGCCGAACAATAAGAACGACTCACCGTCGTCTCTCAGAATTGATAGTGAATATTGAGTGGCGAAGTCGTTTCCAAGAATGAGGGGTGTACTCATGTCTTTAACCACATAAGCTTCTACCGCTATTTTTACTGGGCCCTCAAGAGTATGAAAATACAAATCAATAGAGACGAAACCCGAAATACTGGTAGAACCGGTTACTTGTATCAAGTTAACATTCTGACCCATTCGAGGTTTTGGCTTACTCACCAAGGCTGCTAACGCATCCTGAGAGATGAGGGTGATGTCGGATCCCGAGTCAATGATAACTCGAACGGCGTCTTCGAAGCCATTAACTGTAGCGGTCGTCTCCGTTGCTTTAGATCCCAAAAAGTACATTCCTGGAGGCCGAGCGATCAACTTCTTTAATTCGACAAGTGGTTGATTAGTGGAGGAATTATGGTAGGTTAGAGTCCTCAACGAGTCCACTCGCAAGTAACTTGCACTTGCAACTCGCGAGTATGTTGATCGGAACAATCACACTTCCACTTTCCCACACTCGTGGGAATTTGTACTTGCCTTGGCAAGTGTCATACTCGCAAGTCTGCGAGTACTTGCATATGTGCAGGTACTTACAAGTACTTCCGAGTACTTCCGAGTACTCCCAAGTATTTGTGCAAACCGAGGAATATACTTTATCAAAATAAAAAATATCTAAGTACAAATTATACATGTAAATTATACCTATCAGTCGCTATCTTCACCGCTATTCTCTTCATTGGAAGATCCATTGTCAATGTCAATCACTTCTTTTTCTTTACCTTTGGAGCTTTGAGTGTTCTGAGTACCCGCTCGCTTCTGCTTGTTGTTGAGATACTTGATGATAGACTGAACCGGAACAAGGCTGTGATCGTGCCAGGCAGAGACGGTCATAGCAGCCCGCACGGATTCATCTTTAAGATTATGACGACGTTTGCTGACCATTAGTCCACTACGTGAGAAGTCACGCTCAACGTTGACGGAGGTTGCTGAGAAACAATACAAGCAACGTGAGATTAATGCAACAAAGATAAATTGCGCGAACAAACCTGGACAGCAGAGCAAATCAATGGCCATCTGGGCGAGCTTCGGGTTCACAGATCCAGCTTTTTTATGACTACACCAATATTTCAGTGCGTTGTCATCAAACTGTTTACTCAGGTCTTCGAGCCCGAGGGAGAGATATTGCTCGAGTGGATCATTTGCAGTAGAAGCAGCTGTAGCAGCTCTGCGCTGTTCTAGACGGGCAAAAAACAAGTTCTTACTCGACTAAATGTACCTCAGAACGTGGACAGAAGTTAGTAAATAAAATAACATACCTTAACTTGCTTGGGCTCTTCAGCACTGGTGTCTGTAGATTTCGGTTTATACCAGTCATTCCACAAATTACGAAGACTATCAACAGCAGAGTTCTTCCACTCCGCAGGACAACCTGCTATGTCGAAGTACTCGGTTTTATAACTAGGATTCATAACTGCACGATAGTGAGATCCAGCTACTAAAGGAAAAGGACGACTTACTCATTGCAGCGCGATACATCAAAGAATCGTCGGTTCGTGCATAGTACTTGTCAAGAATCTTCAAACCAGCTTTGATACCCATGCGAACGGTAGGAAGAAGGTGAAGATCATCCTCAAGATCTTCGAGCTGCAGGTAGATTTGATCCATGAGGGGGATAACTTCATGGATAAGAGGCTGTTGGCTGTCGGACATCTCGTTGGTGAAATCAATGAAGGGCTAAAAGATGAAAACATTAGACAGAAGCTGAGTGATGCCCAAGTGGAAACAATGTACCTTCAACACTTCATTAAGTTGTCTAATTATCGTCCAGTCACTCGCAGTAAGGGTTGGAAGTTCATCATGCTTGGCACAAAGAGATTTGACCGGCTTGTCGATGTTGACAAGAGAATCAAACAGTGTACCATAGGTATTCCAGCGGGTGCTGACTGTTCGTTTGATAGTGTGATACGTGATATTGGCTTTGAGACATAGAGCCTCCAGCTCATTACGATATGCACTGGAAAAATGGACCCGCATGGCAAGATGCTGTATCTGAAAAGAAGTCAGACAAAAGGATCAATTAGAACTACCAAGTAAACACACCCTTTGAAGACCGTCACGCGCTGCAGCCCACTCTTCTTTAGAAACCTCAAAATCAGCATCTTCACGAGCATCTCTCAAGGCCTCTTCCATAATTATTCTGTCATCTTGCTCCCGGCCAACATCGACAGCTGCATCGTCGTTCCTTTCGTCCTCTTCATCTTCCTCACCACTTGGAGCAATGTCTTCATCGACTTCATCTTCGTCTTCACTGAGTTCGACTTCAACCTCGCCAACTTTAACTTTCTTCTTCACCTTGAATAGTTGAATAATAGCCTGGGAATCGGTTAGAGGACAAATGTTAAGAGTAAGATGATGAACGTTGAGCAAAAGTAAACACGCACTGAGACGACAAGATTCAAAACATGACAAATACAGTATACACGGGCAGATGCCCCTGCAGGACAGTTGAGTAGCTTGACTTCGAGCACATCAATCATAGTAGCATTATTTGATGTGTTATCTCCGCCAAGTCCAAAAATCTATCGTAATGTGAGAACACAGATGAGGGCAAAAGGAAAAAAATAAATTACCTTCTCTTGAATGCCGAATACATTCAGAGTCTTGATCATCTCGTCAGCAAGATTAGAGCCAGTATGTCGGCGTCGTAACCTAGGTATTGGTCAGACAACGGACGCCTTGAGATAAAGATGTACTCACGGAGTGAAATCAAGGGTGTACCCTACTAGGTGGCCCTCGTCATCACAATAGTTCACGTCTATCCCGAGAAATGAGAGCACGTTGGGAGCGGTCCACCCATCGAAGGAAAGATGAAAAAACCCATCATATTTCTGCCACGAAAGTAAGCAAGTATAAGAGAGGAAAGATTTTTACTACTCACCGCAAGGCTGTTCTTGACCTCGCTGATTGAAAGAGCTCGAAATTCCTTGATGTCCGAAGAGATAGTTTGCGGTGATTTGACATCTTTAAGGTTTACATTAGGATTGAGGACCTTGTATTGTTCATGAAGCTCTGGATCTCGCGCCATCTCGAATGGTCGTTGTCTTTTGACGCATTGCATACCCAGCCAAAAGCGTAGAGCACCCTTGTTGTAGGCTCCGCCAGTAGCATAGGTGGTGATAGCATGTTCGGGTGGGGCTACACGCTTTTCACAGGAGGCGACATGGTTTTGAAGGTTGGTAGTAGCGGTGTCGTAACGGGCTCGAGCAATCCAATACTTTTTATCGTTTGGATGCCTGATGCGACCAAAAAAATGAGATTGAATTGGGAAAGAGAGAAGTCATACGCACATTTTACACTTGTACACATAGCGTACGATCCCATCATGACCTTTCTCAAGAACCGGGGGTAAAAAATGTTGGTAGCACGAGGATTTCTGCTTGGAGATCTGGATGGCTATGAAGCGGCCATTGTGTTGGAACTTTTGATTTCGCCTAATAACGGCGTATACGGCCTTATAACGGCCATTATGACAGGGTGTCATAATAACCGGCAAATGGACATCTACAAATGATTATTAGACGGACCGGCCATTATGTCATTATGCCATTATAAGGCGTCATGTGGTACCCGCCTCAAATATAGAAAAAAAAATACAGCGCTTAGTATTCTATTACACACTCTATTCTCGCGGTAGAGCTACTAGCAGGGATCGAACCTGCGTCAAGTAGGTAAGCATGCCAGCACACTTAGATACGTTAACCACTATACCACTGGGGTGTTATACATGAAGCCGTTCGGTTTAATAGATCTATCAGCGGTATCCCAATAGTAGTACCAACTCGGAGATATAGGGTTTCAATCTGTATGTTCATTCCCAACCGTCTCGTCATTTAACTATAATTCTGTGGAACAGTGTAAGGCACTTTTAGTATAAGTAAATGCCTATAAGTTTGCTACAAGTATATGAAGTCTCGGGCTTCCTTATTGTTGGTAGTTTTGTGTGGAGATAGGCTTTAAGAGGGTCGAGCACGAGTTCCAGCAGATGAGTATATTCCGGTTTGTCCTGCTACATGACGGCGGAAAGCAAGGACAATCGGATGCGGATGCATCCGTAACTACAGCTTAAATACTACAAAATAGGGGCTATGTGTCTAGGGTAAACAAATAAAGTGAGCTTCCGAGCTCGGCATCGAAATACGAATCCCAACACACCCCTGCGAGCGAAGGAAGCGAGGCAAGATCACATAAACCAACAAAATATAAACAAGAAACTCATCAGAAATCATCCAAACCAAAGATCACCCCCGGAAGATCAACTTCTTCTCTTTCAACTCTTGGCTACCAGGACCCACAGACCCAGAAATCCCACGACAATGGTGATTAAGCGAAGGTCAGCTAAGAAGCGGACAGGAATAGATGGCGAGGTGAAGGACGACGGAGTGAGGGATAAAAAGGGGTATGAATTGTTGAAGACGACCAGCAGAACGGATTTGCCAAAACCTCGGCCAATAAGGGAGAGCGCCGAAAACTCAGCCAACAAGAGAGAATGCCAAAACCTTGGCCAACGAAAGGGATTGCTGAAACCTCAGCCAACAAAATGGGGTGCCAAAGCCTTGGCCAACAGAGTGGTACCGAAACCTCGGTCAACGAAAAGAATTGCCGAAACCTCGGCCGACAGAATGAACAATGAATGCGCCTCGTTAGGCGGCTTGGAACAGCAAGCGAGTGGCGTAGAATGAGTAAGGAACGAAGGGAACGGCCAGAACTCGAGCAACAACAATGAGCACCCCCGGACTTCGAATAGGGGTTGACTCATAGCTGGGTTGTTGACTGCCTCAGCCAAGGCAGGATCCGATTGTGTGGAGATAGGCTTTAAGAGGGTCGAGCACGAGTTCCAGCAGATGAGTATATTCCGGTTTGTCCTGCTACATGACGGTGGAAAGCAAGGACAATCGGATGCGGATGCATCCGTAACTACAGCTTAAATACTACAAAATAGGGGCTATGTGTCTAGGGTAAACAAATAAAGTGAGCTTCCGAGCTCGGCATCGAAATATGAATCCCAACAGTTTTGTAGTAAGTATGTCGATAGATTCATTGTCAAAACATCAGGAAAATGGTCTCAGGATAATAATTGCTAGCTTAGCGATTAAGACCGCTAGTATCGGATAGCGGGGGTATTATTACGAAAAATAACCGATATTATCCATGTTGATATGCAGCGTCAATACAATAGTAGTTTTATCTGGAAGTTACTCACTCTTAATTTTTGGTGAATCTAATTGAGACTCGTGTTAACATCTCATGGTAGTGTACATACAGATATTACCTTGCCAAGAGTATAATTGGTTGTTGAAAAAAGGTTGTAACAGTCGACGTCTATTGGACTCCTCAGCTGTCTTGACTTAAGCGTATGGACGGACTTATAAAAAAAAATCTGAATGCTGCCGACACGGACCGAGAAATTTCAAACTCCGCTTATTAATAGCTTGGTCACATGCGGAGCTTCTCTTGGACTTAGACTACGACGTGGCAGCTTGCCTCACATCCCAAGTCCTCTTCGGTCGCTTCCTTCTCCGTCCTGAACTATCCCCTTCATCACTGTCCGTTGTGCACAAGGCCCTTCCAATTTTCAAAGGCTAAGCTATTTGTCTCGGATGTAGCGTGCGGTCTCTTACTTTTAATGTTATTGTATTCTAACTTCTTTTTATGCTATTTCGTCAGCCCTTCGAATTTCCACCGTGACGTGGCACAAGTAACCTTGAACTATCCCCTTCATCACTCCATGGGCTGAGCTGTCGGTCTTGCCTGTGAGTTACTCTATGCTGACTTATATAAGATTCTGACTTTATTTTGACAAAGGTTTACTTCGTACTTCAATACCTGTTAACAGACTGAAGCATCGTAAGTCTTTCAACTGATTTTTTACTTTGCTTTTAACTCATTCTCTTGTCATTGGCCAATTTATTGTTCTATCGCTCTGTCGCTCCAGCAACACATAGACTTATGGGATGTGAGATTGTATTTAGGACTCTTAGGAGCAGCTTTTAGAGTAGGCAACGAGAGCATTTGTTACTATATAACTTTAGTAGTGTATTTTTGAGCAATGTCACTTGGCTTTTGTTTTAAACCTTCGAGTTGTGATTCATCTGTGAACATTAAGAGTTAGTAATGGCAGCTATTACAGAGCTATCGTGCAGGTATTCTTTACTATTATGCACTACTCTCACAAGGGGACCGGCTAAGATACTGTATTCTTCACTATGGTCAATATTACAAGTAACATCCACATATTACCGCTAAAATAGTCGAAATTATTCCGAGACCGATTTCCCGATGAACTCGAAAGTATTATACTGTACTTGTTCCTACTGATGTCAAGCATTTTCCAAGTCTTGCAGATGCCAGTTTACTCTCAATCAACCAATGTAAATTTATGGTAAAGCTATGCATAGGGTGATTAGCTCTGATTTTATGTGTTCATGCTAATCTGTGCTTTGTTTCTCCCCTCTTCAAAGTTCCTGTCTGATACTTGCCCTTTACCCTTTCGGAAAAATTCTAGCATGCATACATTCGTTGTTTTTATTTGAAAAGATTTGGTTTTGGATTGCAAAGACTTCAGAGATGATAGAAGAGACAGCAATACAGAAGTGACAATGACAGACTTGCAGACTGAAGTACTGATGTCTTACAGGATCTGCTCATGAAAAGTCAATTTCTGACTTGTCAAGGCTTATAGAATCATCCTATGATATTTAGTATATGGATAATACAATAATTGCTACTGTGATCGCTGCTTAAAATGTGTTTCTTTTGGATAACCCCTAACTTAAGGCTCTATATATGTCAGACAGCTCGAGCTGACCATAGCTCGGCTCGGGCCAATTACATCTCATCTTAAATTATGTATGCTTGTCTAGGTGCTATGCAGTACAAATGCCAATCTCAATTCGTTCTGACTTTTAATCATCCCTAAAGTAAAACTGTAAAATCCAATACTGGTTAAGTAGTACCGTAAATTCGGAGTAACCACAAGGTAAAATGAGGAATTCGAAGTGGCAGGATGTCCGGAGGTTGGGAAAGTGATGCCGGCCTTGGAATATACCACGGGTGGTATACGTGTTCCGACACTGACTGCAAACTATCCGGCTCGTTACCTCAGGACTTTGACTATGGCCGTAGCATAGGAATTGCTTTGGCATTATTTAAATCAATGAACTTGAGTATAGAAACCGAGAGGACATGAACCATGTACACTTTACCCATTCAATTTGATCAAATAAATTCTGACTACAATTTCTTACCTTTGAACTTGCCCAAGAAAACTTTGACATGAAACATCTTCCTATTATGAACCAAATTACATTCATTTCTGTGCGTGATGATTAACCCAGCAGTCCATGACATAAAAATTTCACCTGTAACATTCTCCCATGAGATGTAACTGTTGAACATATAGGCGCATATGGCGCTGCCTTCTTTCACAGCCCCATTCTATATGTAGTACAATTCATCTCTATGCACACAAACACCTGTACATGGTCTTTGCACCTTCTTCTGTAGTATATAAACACTGTAGTAGATACGTGTTAATACAAGGTCACTAAGTAGTTTTAATTCCCTACGGCCTTCCATCGCCTAGTAAGTCAGAACAGTGTGCCGCTGCATAATGCACAGCCGCTTGTTCTATAGTAACATGTGTTCCCAAAATGTAAAATAGGTTTTTGTCCAAAAACTGCCTTCATAATCCCCTCAAGACCTGACACAAACTTGGTCCAATGAAACATCAAACACAAGCTATTGTTCCATGTTTGCGCTCCAGTGTACCCTGTCAGCATATCCATTGTGAAAGCTTTGAAAGGACTCGTCGGCACAAAATTGACCAAACACTTCCAACAAATTGTTTGACCACTGCATGTCATTACAACACCGAGAGTCTGACAATTTACAGTCATATGGAAATAAGTGGTAATGAGCATTGAGCAAGCAGGAAGACAAAACATTGACAAAGCCGTTTCGGGCGCTTTTGCATGTACATTGACATGAGGCTGTTGACATATGCTAGAAAAACCTGCAAAGTGATTGAAATAGTCATTTGTTTTGGACACTAACCTACAAGACCCTTAACCCCTAAAGGGGTAGCGGGAATACTTATTTTGTGTGGGGATGGAGACTTTTACTGATTTCTCTTCCTCAACATAGAACCCAATGAGGGCCAGATAAAAATGCTTCTATGACACACAGGGACACAAAGTCCATTCTCTGTGTCAACTGAGTTAGAAAACATCCCATACTTCCTCTGAGTCTTTGAATTCTTTGGAAATTTTCCTACTCTTTGACCATGTAATTTGCCATTGGTTTGGTAGGGTATGCCTGTTTCTTCTCCTTCTGGCTGTCATATAGTAGAGTCTTAGATTGTGTCCCAAAAAATTCATATACAAAGCTGAAAGAAAAATTGACATGAACTTCTCAAGTATTATACATAGATGTTAATCATCCCAAACACTTCATAACAGTAAGTAAAAAAGAATACAGGGAGAACTTGAAAGTGGTAAAGAGAAGTTTGATTCAGGATCCTTTTGCAGATCCAGCATAGTTGTACATAGCCTATTCAAACATGCCAGCTTTCATTGGGTTTTAAGTATGCATTTATCTGCTTTGTGGTGGATAGCATCTACCCATGAATTATCTGCATTCTGATCCACTTTGCATGGGTTTCTTCTAGTAAAATGAGTGTAGATCTGAGCAGAGCACCTCAGGCCAGTTTGTTCCTGCCGCGCGTCGGCCACGCCCAATTATTATGTTCCGTAAACTTGAAATGACAACTTATTTATAAGCAATTAGAGCGCATCTGCAACGAGAAATTTGTCTAGCTCGAATCCATTGAAATCTACTTTGCGTGGAAGGTGGAGCCATCCAAAATGTTCGTTGCAGATGCGCTCTATTGTCAACTTGATTATAGAGTAAAATACAGCGCGATCCGTAAGTTAGAATGTACTTAACTTTTGACGGGCTCGGGGCAACCGGTACTGACCTTATTAATTGCCGGCAATTATACGGACCGGCCAATAATATAAGGTCGTGATGATGTCATCATTTTGCCGTTATAATGCCCCTGCCGTTATTAGGGCCGACTTCGGATTTCCGACATGGGCCAGAGTTAACTCGAAACACATTGACAACGATATTGCAGCGTACCGAGAATTTCTTCATCTGTCTTCCCCGGATAGTCCTGAAGAAAGATCTGCTGCTTTGCTGTTGCAGAAGACGCGGATTTGAGTGCTGCTTTCTTCGACCTCTTTGCTGGTGGTGGAGACATTTCGATGTTGTTGTCACTCTGGTCATCATCTTCGTCCCTGCCGCGAGTCCTTTTCGTACCCTTCTTACTTTTGGACTGTGCTTTTGTTGCTGAGGAAGAAGGTTGAGAAGATTGAGTTGGGAGAGCCATTGAGAGGAATCGGTGGCCTTCACGAGACTTTATATCTGGCATAAACGTGAGGTGCGTGACCGCAGGGTGGGATGCCACAAGCAAAAAGAACAATGAAACCGAAACAACATCAGTCAAAACAAACACGTCAGCTGAATTAGCTGAAAATACTTACTACGTTACATTCAAACGAGACGGAGCGGACATAGGGAGATGAAAAGGACGAGACGTTGGGGATTTTGGGCGGTTGAAAAGGACGCAGTAGACAACAGAATCAACAACACTAACAAATGGTTAACGATCGCTCGACCCAATGTTTTGATGTAATGTTGTTGAGCAACGGTTGTGAGTAGCGCTGAGCTAACTCACGGTGACAGACGCTAAGTCAATGTCACAGGGAAGACCGGAGCCAGACATAGAAAGTCTTGATGCGAGGGAGTACGATGATTTTGAGTAGCGCTAAGCTAACTCACAGGAAGTGCATAACTCACAGGAAGTGCAACATTCACGAGTAGCGCTGAGCTAACTCATGGTGACAGACGCTAGGTCAATGTCACAGGAAGATAGGAGTCAGGGATGGGAAAGAAAGTTCCGACGTGAAGTCTCGCAGCCTCTAACCAAACATCTTCACTCTTTTGACACTGCTCTCATTAAACGAGGCTTGCAGCGGCCGTCCGACCTGCGTGTTCTTCCAACCTTGCGGCGGCTATCCAACGAGGCGCCTGTTTTGGATTGGACTTGACCAAGGAGTCAAAAAGCATTCGGGCACGCTTGATATCACTAATTTCGGCATCGGACTTGAGAATGGCGCTGTCAAGAGATGTAAGGTAGCCTTTTGGGTCGATCGAAGTTGATGAACCGGAAGAAGTTGAGGTTCCTGATATCTGAGGACCGAAAAAAAGTGAGTGTATGGCGGTGGAAGAAAGATCGGAACGCTACCTGGTCCAATTTTATTGAGAGGACTTTGTCTCGTCTGGCTTGTGTTTGGTGAAGGAAGGGGAGCAGGTTGTGAGGCATAGTTGCAGTTCTTTCAGAAGAAAAGGAACAAATATAAGTCACCGAGTACAAACAAAAAATTATGGAGACATACTTGGTTCCCGGCCTTTTAGTGCTAACAGTTCACCTATTGAACACGATGCAGAGCTGCTAATACGGCGCTTCTTGATTTTTTACTTGCTCGGAGATCGATAGAATACTTCCATGAGGAAGCTTGAAGATGGATTCGGTTGATTACGTCTAATAAAAAAAAAGAGGTATGTTACGCGCATTACAAACAACGAGTATCATCACTCACAACCAATACATTTCTTTTTGATTCGGATTCCGTCCGTCTATCCCAAAAACTGTCTCCCGAGGTGGGAATGAGGGACAGCCAAGCTCTGGCAGTAGCAGGGAAACGGGATGGATGTGGAAAGAGCGAGAGAAGCAAAGGATGACAAAGCGGTCCATGGATCGTTCTTGAAGCCCAGTGAAAAACCGGTCGGGTGAAAACGAGTCAGTTCAAGTGAAATCTGATTGAGATGAGAAAAATTGAGTGATTTCGGTTCCCCGCGTGGTCAGGGAAAACTACGGCATTAGATTGTTGTTCTGTTCTGGCTAATTCGTTTCTCATCAATTTGTTTCCTTTCGTTTGCGATGCAAGGTATTTTTTTCGCGCACAGCTCGTTCACAAAAGGTTGTCTTTTGTATGCCAAGCATTCCCTTTCCTTTGTAACTTGCGCTTCGTGCCATGCCATCAAATTATGTAACATTCCTCTCGCTTTCAAAAGACACGTCACAAAGAAAGCACTCTGCTCTTGAAGACAACCTCCCTCTGCACTCGGTGAAAATCAAGTTCGAAGATACCCAATTCTGGGGACAATGATGTTGGATTGGATAAAACGGGAATCTCTGGTAAGTTATATGTTTCCACGTCGTACCTTCCCTTGCTGGTTTGTGTTTTATGAACTGTAACTAACTACCTTGTCACCCAACGATGACCAGGTTTCTGTCACTAGTGCCGCTTCTCCACTTAAGGCTACGTCTTCTGGTAGTGAGAGTGCTGTCATGTGCCGCCTGAACCCAAGTCGGTATGTAATCACCCCATTCTAATCCAGTTTCGAAATTTTTGATAAAAACCTGCAGGAATCTTGTACACTAACCTGATGTATGTGTGCTCCATGTTATGTATGCTTTCTGTTTCACTAATTTCGGTACTCTTGCAGTGTTCGAACCACTGCTCTCACTACTCAGAGCATTGCAGTGAGTACATGACTTCTAGATTCTGAACTATGCTGACAGATTAATACAGGCCACTTGATGGAATTCACTCAACCTTTCTTTAGATAAGTACATAGTTTATTCTGGAGGAGCCCAAGGAGCAGGAGTCCGTTGGTATTCTACTTCGGCGTGTATGAACAGATTACAATAGATTTGAATAGATAATATATGAATAGATAGATCTGAATAGAAAATGTTTGCAATAGACCGCATTCGCTACGAGATATACTGCAACTCCACAATGAAGTTTGAAAGTGGGGTTAGAGAGAAATGAAATGGAGCTTAAAGAAAAATGGAAAAGCGGATTGAATCTACTTGGCTACTGTGAGAAGCATATGGTTACGGTTACTTGCTCGATACTGCATCCTCCACGGACCACAAGAACGAAACAATGGATGTGCGACAACTAGTTCTTCATTAAATTCACAAACCTCCGCTTTCTCATCAACAAATCCCTATGATATTAGGTGTCTGTCTGCAAAGAAGGTATTCATTGACGATGTTGGACCACATACCTGTATCTGAAGGGAGGGCATTTAGGGGCATTAGTAATCTTGCAAGTTATCGCCCCGCCGGTACCAAAGCCCCACTTGATGATTTTCAGAGCAGGTCCTAAATAGATATGAAATGTTTCTTATGAAATAAAAACGTCGATATATATTGCAGCGAATGCGGTCTAATGCAACGTATAATATATCAGGCCAAAATTTGAACAGATACCTCTCGACAAGAACAGATATGCAGACAAACGAAACGAAATGAAACGATCGGAACAAAAAAGCGATGCAAAATGGTCTCACTTTTCGAGCCAAATCGAGTCCGCGCGATTCTAAACGGACAGGTCAAAATCATTCATTTTCACTCGTTTTCACCCGACCGGTTTTTCACTGGGCTTGAAGCTCCGATAGCACCATCAATTTGTAACGGAAAAACCCGGAACTGACAACCCTCGCTCATTTATCAGCATCCGGGCCGTAAGATGCAAATTCTTAGCGCCGCTCGCGCGGCATCCCCGACCCCGGGGAGAGTTGAAACTGTATATAAGTAAGTAGATATTACCTGTGCCCGATAACAGGACACAGTTCAATGTACTTAAATATTGATAAATTGAATAGAGGGAAGTCTAAGTAGTAGAAATCGGCATAGATTTAGTGCGTAGTATATTGAAAAATAAAGATGCAATATTTGCTTGTAGAGGAGTGAGTCATCAGCAAAAGACTTAATACCATTCCAGACATGTATGGCCTGTACATACACTAACATTATATATCTTGCTCCTGCATTTTGAAGTGTGGATTTACAGACAGTATCTGCATAAAACATTCTATATTATCCCAATACACTTATTAAGTATGAATATATATAGTGTAATATAAGCATGCAGAATGTAAAGTAAGATTTCAGAATGTCAAGTCCAAATTCAGAATAAAGGGAAAACACTATGTAAAACAATGATACAGAATATTACGAAACAAAATCACCTAATATATTTATTTCATATGTACATACCTGGATTCGAACCCTCGTTAGCAGGAAGTATAGGGGGTCCAACCTTAGTCCAGAGTTGGAGGCCTATACCACTGCACCATTAGTCCATTCAAACACATCAATGTGAAACTTATCACAATGGGCCAACAGAATAGGTATGATATCAGAAGCTCTCCCCATACAAACCACTTAATTAAAATTTGCTACCATTTCTTATATGCATCCTACTACACTACTATAGTTATAGTCCGGCAGTAGATCCACAGAATGTAAAGTAGGATTTCAGAATGAAAAATTGATTTAAACGATGATATTAGGGCAAGCAGGATGTAAAACACATATTTGGAAAGTATGGGCATGACAAGGCTGTAATCTGTAATAAAACTATCTAGAGTCTATCATACTAAGACTTGTACAGCACAAGACATACTCAAAACTTATTTTGTCAGATAGCCCTGATCAAGAGCTTTTTGGGGATACCCAAACTTTGGGTATTCAAGAGGAGAAATTGAGCTACAGGAATCCAACAAGTATCTGCTCCAATTGCTCCTCTTCTTGCTTGGACTATCAAACTTTTTTTTGGGACAAGATTGAATTTCATAAATTCTAACAAATTACAAATTCTAAGTGATCATATATCATTCATAATTTGGCCTTAGAGGCTGATACATGTTCAAAACCTATTTTGTCAGATAGCCCTGATCAAGAGCTTTCTGGGGATTTCCATGAGTACTCACAAATATTCACAAGTTTTAGGTTCAGAGTGGCAAGTACTTGCAAGTTTGAGTAAATTTTCTGGAACCATACTTGCACTTGCCTAAGACTTGCCATGGCAAGGCAAGTTTTTGGCAAGTGGAAGTTTTGGCGAGTTTTCCCACGAGTGAACTTGGGAGTACTCCCAAGTATGGTCACCTCCCTGAGGTCTCTAGCGGACGTCCAACCATTTCAGGAATCTATTAATGAGGGAGCATGAAGCTCAATTATCAATACAATAATGAATGGTGAGAAGCAGACAAAATAATGAGGAAGTGTGAAGGTCAGTTGATGAGAAGCAGACAAAACTTTGATTTGATTACAAATCACTCTGGTAAGCCAAAATCATAGAGCCTGTCATGCTTTTGGTGACCAGCTTTTTTCGTTCGCTTACCATTAGTCCTGGGCACTGTTTTGTACTAAGAATTATTCCAAGTACTAAATATGACCTATATCTAAATATGTAGACTGATTTTGGCCCAAAAAAATAACTGAAGATAGTAGCTAGACATGCATTAGATGTTTCCGCGTCTCAAATGTGCATAATTCAAGTACTAATTAACATGTTGTATTCCATGGATTCATCCTTTGTCTGTCAAACTCACAAGTAATATGGAGAGTGTATTTATTCACATTCTGAGACACCTAAGTATATGAAAATATGAGAGGAACAGGTACATATATGCATTCGGAGCAAGGACTCCAAAATGACTGTAACTCTTTGCCAGAACATTATCATGAAAGATTTAATTACAAGTGCTGTATAAAAGCGATGGCCAGCTGACTTGTTCAATACAATCTGAGGCACTCACTCCAAAGTTTTGGATCATTTGATGGAGGTACATCAGACGTTGGAATTTAAATGCACATCTTCCTTTCCATCTTCTCTTACATCTCGGCCCAGTGGACATAACCGAATAATGTCCAAATCCTTCTTCAACAGCACCTCAAATTCCTCTTTTCAAGGAATCATAATAAACAACTTGAGGGGAATGGCCATGCAAGCTGGCAGGAACGATTCCTAGGAGCTATCTCAAGTTTCATTCCATGAATTGAATCACTTTGAATAAGTAGAAGCTGATTGATTATTGTAAGTCATAAGGTCTCCTTGAGTTCTGTGACTATCTAAGTCTATCTTCCATGAGCAATTCCATCATTTAGCCATACATGCTGATCAGATGCAACAATGTGAGCAATAAAATAATTTCCATTGATCCAGTATATAACCCCTCTCAAGTGCAGATTTGTTCTTACTTGATCAGTGCACATTACTCTAACAGATTTGTTTGTGTGGAGGACTACCACTATTTGTCTGCATTTTTTTCAATGATTGAATTTACAGTACTGAGGCTAACCTAGATCCAAAAATTGACCCAGATGCAAAAAATCTGCCTTTGGAAGTTTATATTCAGCAGCGGTCTTTTTTTTTATGGAGACTAACTGACACATAGATATGCAACAGTTTGGTATGTAAAACAAAAGTACGTAACCTGTAACAAGAAAAATGCCAATGAATTATAAGATTTTTTGCATTGGGGTCAATTTTCGGATCTAGGGGTAGCTTCAGTACCCTTCATATGTCCAGTATTTAAGACCATAAACATAATTTCATCTTTTGTGTTGTCCCTACACACAGGGCACATACTCATATTAGAAGATACCACATTATTGCATTCTAATAAAGTATTGGCTAATTTATCAAGATTCAACAGCAGCATTTTGATTGACCTGAAGGATCTATTTTGCTTCTTTTGTGCATTTTCTGCCTGATTTCATTTCTCAACTCCCCAATACACCACATATGCAGTGAGTTTTTGTGTAATGAGAAACAAATCATATGTATTTAGGTGTGGCTATAAGAATCTTAACACCCTTGGCCCACTACTTACACATGCTATTACTGATTTCAATTTTTATTAGCCTCCAACTCAAATTTTGTCTAACCCCATTTCCATTATTCATTGTGGAGTCCCAATATATATGGCAGCAGATGTGATCTAATGACCCATTTTCTGGAGACAGTTTTGATAACCCCACAACAAAAGTATTCAAGTACTGATTTTGGTTATGCCACACATCTGTCCAAAACATGGAGTTATAAGTCCATATATCCCCCAAAATATAAGTCAAAGAATCATAAGCACAACCTAGGTTTTTGTCATCCCATCCTTTCTGTTGTGTAAATTTGATTCATGCTTTTAATATGTCTTATATCATTAAAAATACTTGCAAGTATTTTATCAGGTCTACTTGTAAGTACATGGAACACTTTTTCCCATGCAGCACTTCAGTTGTTCCAGGAGGCATGGATCTGATCTATATAGCCATGTGGATCAAAACTTCATGCTTGTCTTGTGTTTATTGTGAGGCCAGAGTCTACAGATGTCTTTTGTCTTTAACTGGTAAAAACATCTTTGTGGGTGTAAATACCATTCAAATACTTCATGATTATAAAAACAATTACAAGTACATATTCGATATCATGTGAATTGTCCTCTGTACCAAATTCCAGATCAGAATCACTTACCATATCCATTGTGTAATTGTAATTAGTGTTTGACATTTACAAAGCATTTGCATGGTATCTAATCGTCTTTCGGTGCGTTAACCGTTGTATTGAGAAACAATAATGAAGCAGTGACCAGACCAAAAATATCAGAATCAGATATAGGCAATCACGGTGGCGCCCTGATCTCAGCGACGCCACCTGGAATAAATTTGACTGAGACTCGGTATGGCTACTACATCAAAGATCAAACAGGTAGTTAAAAAAGAAAGGCTTGAATGGGGAGACATTAAAAACCCCCCGGGTTAGAAACCACATGGGAAAATTCACCTCGGTTGGGAAAAGTCTGCCACCTTCAAGAGTAGAACTATACAGGGAGAGGTGGGAGGGTAGCGTGAAAAAGAATAGAATAGTCACTGAAGCGACATGAGTGGGCCCATGAGGGTTCCATGAAAGAATGACAGATGAGAATGTCTCGGATGTTGCACAATATATATACATGTATGTACGGGCCGTGAAGGCCTAGATGCACGGAGCAGTAGGGGCCGCGGAGGCCTAGATGCACGGAGCAGGAGTGGACAGCCCGGAGGTCCAGCGCACGGAGCGATGATCACGGAGATCGGCCACGGAGGCAAATGCACAGAGCAGTGACTCACAGAGAGTCATTAGTGCACGGAGCACAGAAATGGAGAAGGTAAATTGGGGAGGAGAAATAACACTGAAACTAAGTCACTTACCGAGACGATTAGTCTATTGTAAAAATAATTTTTTAAAAATTAACTAATCGTCTTTCGGTGCGTTAACCGTTGTATTGAGAAACAATAATGAAGCAGTGACCGGACCAAAAATATCAGAATCAGATATAGGCAATCACGGTGGCGCCCTGATCTCAGCGACGCCACCTGGAATAAATTTGACTGAGACTCGGTATGGCTATGGAGCCTATGGAAAAAGGAAAATAATGAGAAATAGATGTAGAGTCGAAGGCGAATGAGAAGAGGGGTGTAAATGGAAGATGTGCAAAATGACAAAGCCTCTTGTATTGAAGCGGTCACATCATGATTGCAACACAGCGCAATTTGGAGATGCACACAAGTGCCCCTCAAAATCATATCAAGAAAACTTGAAAAGGAACAAAATGGATGATTCGAAAAATCCCTAGCGGTGGCAATGGATTAGAAATGATTACATCAATGCAATCACCAAAAATCGAATCCGGTGAATCACCGGAAACAACTAATGTGAATGAAAGCATTGAACGAAAAACAGATGTTATCAGAAATAATTGTCACCGGTGTTGTATGTGACGGCGAAAGAAAGCACAATTACCGCCAACCGAAACAGTCAGTAGGAAACTTTTGAAACTGTAGTTATTGAAAAAGCATAGGGATACCCTAAAAGAAAAAATAATGGGCCGATAAATCCCGAGGTCGTCTCCAAGCTCCGAAGAATAAATCTCTAAAAAAGATTGAAAACATTTCGAGTCGTCACAAAAGTGAACAGGAATCCAGCATAAAACAGTTTTAAAACAAAACATCCGCAAGGGACAATCAAGTATGATATCAATATAATAAAACATTGTTAGACACACTTCAGAGACGCTCAAACCATCAGGTGGCCATTACAAAGAAATTTGAGGCAGAGATTGTAGAAAGAATGCAGCGGAAGTGAAGCGCAAGAAAGATGTGCCATGGGATAAATATGATGTTAAAAATATTGAAATAAATCCCATTCTCGGGTGGCAATGCATGACAAAAAGGGGTATGAAATGAGCCCGTTAAAAATATTGAAATCAATCCCATTATTTGGGTGGCCATGCATAACAAAAAGGGGTATGAAACGAGTCCAAACATAAGGATGAGGTCTGTCCTGTGACAAACTTGGGTGTAAAAGGAACAAACTTGAAGATTCGTGACAGGGCCAGGGCTATGAGCAAAGCCTGCAAAGATAAGAAGAATTGAATTACTTTTGAAATGTTTTCGATTATCGAAGAAATAGAATTAATAGTGAAAAAAGCTCAGTTGCATGAGGCAACAAAGGAGGCAAGTGACCAGCACGGAGGCATGATGTGAGCCCAGAGCATGACACAAATGATCGAAATAATACAGAGCACCAAAAGAGGAGATAGAGGAGCCTGAGTGTAAAAAGGGTCACCAGGATCAGAGGGGTTGTAGAGACCGGTCACGGAGACCATGATCAAAAGGATCGAGCCACGGAGGCTAAAATGGACAGCCCGGGGGTCCTGCGCGCAGAGCGTTGAGAGGATGGTGCTCTGAACTCAGCAGCACTGTGGACATGGAAGCGCTCTAACGTCAGCAGCACCTCATGGATTCTTTGGAAACAAGGCACGAAGGCTTATGGAGTTGAAGTGGATGAGAGGTGAACATGGAGCAGAAGTGCCCCAACGTCAGCAGCACCTCAGAAAGAAAGAGTCAAGCCCGAAGCGGTAGGTAACCTGGGTTGTTGCCATGTACAAAAGCAGTACATCCAGATTCAACCCGCCGGGGGTTCAATTCCCTCTTGATGCACCTAAGTATGAAGCCGATGGTAATTCAAGCTCAACACGATGAGTCGAGGCCCAAGCAACTTGAATGAGTCAAGCACATGACAATGAGATACGCCCAAAACAGAGAGTTGAGCCCAAAGCGGTAACTATGAAGCCGGTGAGTTGAAGTGGTAATTTAAACTCAACGCGATGAGTCGAGACCCAAGCAATAAGTCAAGCACACGGCAATACACCCAAAACAGAGAGTTGAGCCCGAAGCGGTAATTCAAGCTCAACACGATGAGTCAAGGCCCAAGCAATCAGTCAAGCACACGGAAATGAGATACGCCTGAAACAAAGAGTCGAGCCCGAAGCGGTAAGTATGAAGCCGAAGCAATGAGACAAAATAATGAGTCGAGCCCCAAGCGATAAGTCAGGCTCAAAGCAATGAGATGATAAGCCTAAAAAGAAGAGTCAAGCCTCAAATGGAGGCAACTGAGAGATGAGGCAAGTCCAAAAGAGATGAGTCGACCTCAAGTAAAATTTGAGATTATTCGGAAATTATCAGAGTGGTCCGGAGTGATAAGACAAGGCTGAAGCAATGACTTAAAACCAGAGACGAGCCATGGGGACAAAGAGACAAGAAAAGAGCTAGTCCGAAGTGATGCCAGTGAGACTGGCCCAAAGCGATGAGTTTGAAAACAAGGAGATAAAGCGATGATATTAGCCCGAGGGAATGAGATGACAAGACAAGCTCAAAGCAATGAGACGAGCCGTAAAACGGGGTTAGAATCCGGATGAGGCCAGTTCGAAGCAATGAAAACAATTGAGCAATCAAAGCGATGAGTTCGAAAACAAGGAGATAAAGCAATGATATCAGCCCGAGGGAATGAGATGACAAGATAAGCTCAAAGCAATGAGACGAGCCGTAAAAAGGAGTTAGAGACCGGATGAGGCCAGTTCGAAGCAATGAAAACAATCGAGCAACCAAAGCAATGAGTTCGAAAACAAGGAGATAAAGTGATGATATTAGCCCGAGGGAATGAGATGACAAGACAAGCTCAAAGCAATGAGATGAGCCGTAAAAAGGGGTTAGAGTCCGGATGAGGCCAGTTCGAAGCAATGAAAAAAATCGAGCGGAAGCATGAGACAAGCCCAAATGGACGAGGCAAGTACCTCAAAGGCAACTCAACAAAAATCCACATATATCCAACACATCTTTCCACACATCACCAAAAAAATAGTCCGAATCGCTGGGAATCCACGCGAAAGAGACACGGGAGAAAGTGCTAGTGCAACTCTCCCTAAAAACATCCACAAGAGATATCAACACCAACAAACATTCGGGAGAAAGTGCTAGTGCGAGTCTCTAAAAACAACATCCACAAAAAATCCACACCAACAAAAATTCGGGAGAAAGTGCTAGTGTGAGTCTCCCTAAAAACATCCACAAAAATTATCCACACCAACAAAAAATCGCCCGCCAAAATGTAATACAAGTCACCGGAGCTCTGCATGAAAAGACACGGGAGACGGATCAGGGCCTCGGTGTGAAAATTCCTCTAACAATAGGGACACTCAAAGTTGATGGAAATACTTGTATGAACGAAATACAGTATGAACTTTGATTACATAAAGTCACTCTCATTCCAAAGTGTGACACGAGCTCATTCTATGAGCATGCCGTAAAGTCTTTCGGTAATACCGGTAAAGAGTGATTCGCAGACTCGGCTTTTCGGCCTGTTGGCAAATGCCAAACATTACCCCAAGTTCCCCCACCTGCCGGGCTTTTTCCGGCTTGTACAAGCCAACACTTACAGTCATTTTGGAGTCCTTGCTCCGGTCTATCGTATTTTTTGAATAACTTTCCACAACATTAATTTTAGAACATTTTAGGTAGCTACGCACTTAGATAGACATCTTAAAAGTATTTTGCACTCAAGAAATAAGTGTATTTTCAAAGTGTAGCTAGCATTGTAGACTATTCTCGAGGGGATGTTAAATGTCACGCAATTGGAGTCCTTGCTCCGCGCGTGACTCTGGTAAGCCAAGCATCATGAGCCTGTCATGCTTTTGGCAACCAGCTTTTTTTGTTCGTTTACCATTGGTCCTGGGCACCGTTTTGTACTAGAAATTATTCCAAGTACCAAATATGACCTATATCTAAATATGTAGACTGATTTTGGCCCAAAAAAATAACTGAAGATAGTAGCTAGACATGCATTAGATGTTTCCGCGTCTAAAATGTGCATAATTCAAGTACTAATTGACATGTCATATTCCATGAATTCACAAGTAGATGTGGGCCATCGCTTCGCGTGGCAAATACGAGGCCCAGTTCGGAAAAACTGAGGAGATTCAAGCGCCCTCGGGTTTCTCCGATACTAAATGGGGTAAGTACCTGGGAACTTCTGTTGTCAAGTTTAGTAAGGACGAGTCCCTAAAGGGCCTCGTAATCCTTTGTCCGTCAAACTCACAAGTAATATGGAGAGTGTATTTACTCACATTCTGAGACACCTAAGTATATGAAAATATGAGAGGAACAGGTAGATATATGCATTCGGAGCAAGGACTCCAAAATGACTGTAAAGCCGGTCAAGTGACAAGCGACTTTTGTCACAAGTTGGCCTCGACACGGTACACCCCCTTATTTGCTGCTTGACAACAAGCCGAAAAGCCGACTAAGCCTATCAATTAAATCACGGCACTTTACGGTGAAGTTGCAAGCCTACATAAGTGAACAAGTATATTTAATAAACCAGCCGGGCACGTCCCTCGCAATTTGGGGCAGAACTTGACTTATGGAAAAGCTCTTTCACAACGGCCGGGTCGGACGGAATGTTACATAAGTTGCTGTTGATGAGCTCATGTCACACTCAGGATGAGAGTGACTTTAGGTAATCAATGTTCATACTGTATTTTCGTTCATACAAGTATTTTACATCAACTTTGAGTGTCCCTAATGATGAATCCAAAGCATAAACAACATCCACATAACACAACCCCAGGGAACTGCACGTGAAATAGACAAGAGAGACAGCGTCCCCCCCATTGAATACAAGTTCTCTGAAAAACATCCACATGATGGCACGGATAATCCCCTCGCACAATCTCCTGAATCTTTAATCCTTCACAAATCACCAAACCAAAAAATAAGTCCCAAGAAACCATCTGTGTACGTCGGTACTTGTTGAAGTAGTTGTAATATATACAATAGGTGCAGTTGCTATTGTCGAAGAATCACAAGTATAAGTGACAAATCGGTGTTGACAACAAGGGTATCGAGTTTATGGCGAGCGATATAAATACTCCGAGTCTTGATATAAGTATATGATGATTGGACGCGTAAGTAGTCCACAAAATTCTCCATGCCCCAGGTTCCGAAAGCCCGACTGACGGATCTACATCCCCCAGCCGTCCAGTTCCATCCTCGAACTGTTTTTGTCGGCCACCTCGAAATGGGGTTCGGAAATAGTCGCCGTAATTGGGATATGACCACAACCAGCAGGTTAGTTCATAGTATGACTGAAAAGCGGTGAGTAATAGGTTCCAAATAGACTCGGCCCGGTATCCTCGAGACTCATGACACATCACAAGATGCTATCACAAGACCCCGGTCAGAGACAAGGTATCTATCGTGTCGCATCCTCCTTTCACTAGCATAGTCCTTCGATAAGAAACTGTGCTCCGTGAGCCTTGAGTTTGAGGGGTAATGAAGAGAAAATGCTGTGGGTACAGTGGTATCAACTAATGCTGGTTTGAAGATCCCATTGGGGAAGCCCGAGCTTGAATTACGATCCAGGGAAGTTCTACTGCAAGTATAACCTGAGAGACCTGTAACATTGTATTCCAATGCTGAACCAGTGTGAACGAAGTGATGTTTAAAGAGTATAGCGTGAAAAAGAATAGAATAGTCACTGAAGCGACATGAGTGGGCCCATGAGGGTTCCATGAAAGAATGACAGGTGAGAATGTCTCGGATGTTGCACAATATATATACGTGTATGTACGGGGCCGTGAAGGCCTAGATGCACGGAGCAGTAGGGGCCGCGGAGGCCTAGATGCACGGAGCAGGAGTGGACAGCCCGGAGGTCCAGCGCACGGAGCGATGATCACGGAGATCGGCCACGGAGGCAAATGCACGGAGCAGTGACTCACAGAGAGTCATTAGTGCACGGAGCACAGAAACGGAGAAGGTAAGTTGGGGAGGAGAAATAACACTGAAACTAAGTCACTTACCGAGACGATTAGTCTATTGTAAAAATAATTTCTTAAAAATTAATTAAATAAAAAGATGATTTTGACATGTTAACATTTTGATATACATATTTCTTTCCGATTTCAGATTAAAAGAATCATGGGCGTGCAGACTCTGAAGCCATAAAATGACATTTTGTACATACAGCACAGAACACTTTTTCTTCTGATTTCTTATAGGAAAGTAAGGTGTGTTGAGTATTGATTCCAGTATGTACATTGTTATGATACAAGTGCCATTGACTGTGAGGACTATGATGTGCTCATAGTTCTCACAGTTGATGATATTTGCAGCATTTTCAGGAAGTGCTTCTTTATACATCAAAGGAAATGGACCATTGCTTCTGCATGACAAGTATGAGGCCATAGGATTTGTGAGGAGTCATGAGGTAACAATAAGGTAAGATTTTCTAAATGGAGAATACAAAATGGGAACCAGCCAGCCCAAGCTTGGTAAGGACATGCACAAAAGAAGCAAAACAGATCCTTCAGGTCAATCAAAATGTTGCTGTTGAATCTTGATAAATTAGCCAATACTTTATTTAGAATGCAATAATGTGGTATCTTCTAATATGAGTATGTGCCCTGTGTGTAGGGACAACACAAAAGATGAAATTATGTTTATGGTCTTAAATACTGGACATATGAAGGGTACTGAAGCTACCCCTAGATCCGAGAATTGACCCCAATGCAAAAAATCTTATAACTCATTGGCATTTTTCTTGTTACAGGCTACTTACTTTTATTTTACATACAAAACTGTTGCATATCTATGTGCCAGTTAGTCTCCATAAAAAAAAAAGACCGCTGCTGAATATAAACTTCCAAAGGCAGATTTATGATGACCCCCCCCCTCAATTCAAAACATTGATTTTTGAATTGAGGGGGGGGGTCATCATTTTTCGCCGCCAGTGTAAGCTGAAATTTTCTACAGCATGGAACACTCGTTTTCTGTGTTCCTACATAGAGGAAAGCAAAGTCTGTTGAGCATTCCAGTACGTATTTTATAATTTTATACATTGTGGGATTATTTATAGTACAAGTCCTGTCGACTGTGAGAACTATGATGCACATCATGTAGACAAGGATTTGCTTGTCTACATGATGTGCATCATAGTTCTCACGGTTGACGGTTTGTGGCTTGTTCGAAATGCTTCTTTCTACAAATCACATGGTTCCTGACTCTCTTATACCTAATTTCCAATTAGGTATCACCGGATGCCCGGCATGGTCCGGGAAATCTGGGCGGACCGGATGCCGGTCAGCTGCGGATACCCATGTCATGTGATATAGATTTCCTCAATTCCCACGGCTCCAAGATGCGCGTTAGTATGCGAGCGGGTGAAATGTGGTGCAAAAAAACGATTCCCTAAAGAGGAATCGTAATGTTGCTGGTGATTATACAACCTAAATCAGAAGGCTAAATTGTCTTGCATGGTGCATGTGAAAAACCGGTTTTTGTATGAGGTTGGCTCACTAAACATTCTTAGTACTGTACTATTACGACCATAAGTTCGCGTAACGCATAACGCACCCCCCCTGAACTTGGGTCATTTCATAAATCGTAACGCATCACATGCACATCCGAACACCTACCCCAATAATTCCGTCACGCGGCCCGAGCTCGGATCAGCAAAATGAACTAATTTTTGCGTGCGGCCTTCGGCCGCAAAGCATCGCGTAACGCATCATCCGGCCCTCTGAACTTATTCTCCACCAGAAGTATCGCGTCACGGCCAAAGTGAACGAACTTTTGGTCGTAATAGTACAGTACTGATGTACCACTCAAGTAGCAACATATCATTTCACTCGTAGTACCAAGATTTACGTCAGGGCGATATGCGCCTTTTACAGAATTTATCAATCAGAGAAATCAATGAGAAACTGCAATGATGGAAGCCATAGAGATTGAAGTACACAACGACTGTCTACAAGATCGGGTTACTTGGTCATACAGCTGGTACTTTAACTCATTGTGTAGCTGTGCATTGCAGTGGATTATTCTATCCAGCAACCCGGATGACGCAATCAACCCCAGCATCAACCGGGTTGCTTATTTAGCAACCCCCAAACTTTCTGGCCGTCAGGCCGGCCTCGTGGTCGGCGACGCCGAGTGTCCACCAGATGGCATGGTGTCGCTCTTTCCCTCGCTCCTCCATAATTCATTCCTTCACTTTTTTCCCGTACATAAGACTATGGAAAAAATCACTGAGTGCCCAGAAGAAGTGGAAAGTATAATTAAAATTTGAAAGTTACATTACTGCATCCATTGCAATGTAACTGTAGTAATGAAGTTAGGCATTGTTTTGATAAATTTCAGTACTAAGATCTTGTCAACACACTAGATAATTACTTTAGCCCCGCTGAAAGCTTCAATATTTGTCGAGAGTTGAACCTGAGCACTAATAAATTCATCTCTGACTCCCGAAAATTGTATAGATTTCGGATAGTATTTTTCTTTGTCGATGCTGGCGCCTTTGTTCTAAAACATAGACTGTACTTAATTCACGATGTAAAAATTTATCAATTAATTAGAACGTATCAGCAACGGGAAAAATGAAAGCTCCAACAATATAAACCCAATTCAGTAAAGCTTAGAAAACAGTCAAATTTCCTGTTGCAGATACGGTCTATTCTGATGTCAAGATATGCGCAGTCCGCAAAGCCTTCCAAGTTGGTTATAAAACAAGTATCAATTGATGATTTATATGTTAACTATGTATTAAATTCATTTCCAATGCACAGTTTCTCAGTTTCATACAAACTTAAAGAATTCGGAAAAAAGTGCTATCTATAAGGTTTACTGTCATGTCTTTATGACTGGCCCCGCAAGTGGTGAAATGAAACTTTCCTGTGAGTTTTCTTACATACTAGTGTGGACAAGTACTGTAAACTCCGTGAATGAGAACGATGCTACACTGGCGGAACTAAGGATAAAATAGCGGGGGACGGGGACATCACGGAGCGGAAGAGTGACACCATTTGGTGATGAACACTCGGCGTCGCCGACCACGAGGCCGGCCTGACGGCCAGAAAGTTTGGGGGTTGCTAAATAGGCAACCCGGTTGATGCTGGGGTTGATTGTGTCAGCCGGGTTGCTGGATAGAATAATCCCATTCTAGATGGGTGAAATGGCTCGAAATCAATCGAGAATTTGTCCCAAATCTCTATATGAATGGTCGGTGTCAAAAAGGGTACCGGGATGGTGAGTGTGGTAAGTGCAACACGCATATCTATAATTGGCCTAGTGTACAGCCTTAAAAATCGACGTGCTTCCTTCTTAGTCTGGGTAAACGCCACTGTAGTAAGCATCAGTATCTATTATGTGTACATAGCATATGTAGGTAAATTCTACCGATACATAGTAATAACGAGGCCAGAGTTTATGAACAGACCCGATTCTCGCAACATGGAAGTTGAATGAATCTTCACAGAATCCAGTAGCGCCACTAAAGCGGCATCCGACTCGACTCCGACTAACAACTTGTATAATTGGACGTTTATATAAGTTGTTGATTAACAAACAGTTGAGCTCCAGGAAGATGAACAGAAAGAAGTGTGGAATTATGGTGAACAAAATCAGATCCTTCACGAATCAGACTATGTTTCAGTTGAGTAGCTTTTTTTACCGAGTTACGGCACGATTACCTATCGTCGCCACATCTCTAGTTCTTCGACACAGCCATAGCCCACCAGTAAGGACAAGTCGCCTTGCAAATCGATAGCATCAAAACCCAACACGAGACTTTGTGACTTGGGTAGAAAAGCTCGAGCTGTTGCCCCAATTGCCAACCATGACCAAAGTTCGTCACCACCATCCAAATTGGGTACGTTTATCTGTACAGGCTCCAACAACAAGCTTCTGGAATTCGGTGCTATCGATTGGAAAGTGCTGTCAGAGCTGTCAGACTCGTCAGTTGAACATGAGGACTACACACTCCCGATCGTTTCCTGGCCCATGTCACACGTGAATAGGAAAATACTCTTCCGAGAAGAAGCAGTTGACATTTTCATGGACTCTGTCAACTGGAATGAATTTTACAGCTGTTTAAACGTTTACGACTCGCAGTTCTCAATCGGTATATACTTATGTAAAAACACGTCTTTTCTACGATCGCCGCGTCAATTGCCCGATCATTCCCCAGGGCCGCAAGTGCAAGGAGCGCAAATTGAAGCATTTATACCCGATCGTTCCCCAAGGTCCCGAGTGCAAAGAATGCAAACTGACGTGTTTATATACTTATTTACATAATAAAAAAGGCGATGTTTCATTGTTTTTGCAAACGGCTGTATAACACGTGCATGTAAAATGACTTGTCAGTTCGACAGGGCGACTGCACCCACCGATCGACTTCATTTCCTTTTGTACCTTGTCCTTCAAGTACCCTGCAGCAATTCCATCCATCCCTGTGCTCTTCTCCCTCCCGTTTGACTTACCCTCTCAAATCTTTCATCTGCTCTCTCTCACCATATTTTGAGACTGATTACTCTTTGGTGCGTTGGTTTCTTTAGAGCGGCATGTGTGGATGTGTAGTAACTCCTAGCATTTCTCGGTTATTCGACGTTCGTTTGGCTTTTTTTCGCTTACAAAATTCAACGTTTTTCCCTTACAAAATTGAACCGCCTTCGCATCCAAAGCCTCTCACCGTTGCACATTGTCTTTCACGTACCCAACTCCAACCAGTAATCTGTGTCGATTCTGTCCATTTGTACGCTGTTCGCCGTCTTGCATTGAATCAAATCCCTGACCTTCATTTTGCTCAATATTTCTCGTGGTGTCTTTTGGTAATGCGAAACCGATCCTTGCCGGATGGGTGAGTGTCGAGATTAACTGTCTGGATGTGCATTAATCTTAGGTTCTCTCAGGTAATCATTCAACTGTCGTGTTCGTCTTCCGGTTAATTCCTCTTCAATCATGGTCAAAGACGCATCACCGTCATCACCATTCTCCTTCATCTTTGATCGGAAGTGTTGGATCTTGATTAATCTGTTCAAAAATTGTGGGTATTGCAGTTTTCGTGGTCTGTAGACAGTATTCATAACTGGATTGAAGACTGTTCGACATGTCAGAATCTGATGTTCTGCCGGAGGACCCAGTGGTGAATCTTGCTGCAACTGTATGTACCCACTTCATTGATAGCTCACAACATGCTGAAATGACTCTTGTAGGAGGTTGAGGAAAGAGTTACCCAGTCTACATCTAGCTACCATGGGGATGAAGATGAGCTTCACATGGCCATTAGAATGTCATTGGATGAACCCAATGCACAGGTATGTACCTATCTAGTCAAGCAATGACCAGCATACCTACATTCACTCACACCTTCTTCATAGACAACTGAAGATACCATGGGGGACAATATGCCTATTGACAAGGAAGAGGAGGCTGAGCTTGAACAGGCTTTAATATTATCAAATCTTCCTCCAGATATGTGTGATGAGCAACTAGTCGAGCTCCACCATGCCAAATCTGTTCAGGATGATTTTTTGAATATGGGCAACTCTGCAAAAAAGTTGCTGGTGTGCGGGGAAATTGATGCTTTCCGCAACATCATGAGAGACCTGCACCAGGCAAGTGGACTTTTACCGGATGGCAGTGATTTGAAGGCATCACTTGTTCGAGATCTATCAGATATGGCATCTGAGATGGCAAAAGTATGTTTCAATTGGTTTGATGGCCTACTGTACACAACTAACTAGATCTGAACAGGTTGAAGAGTTACAAGATTCTGCTGAACAGTTAATGAGACATTTTGAACAGTCTGGGGACTGCCTTGCAGTTGACAATGTTATACAGCTCATGGAGGAGGTTATCAAGTTCACTCCAGATGATCACACTCAGAAAGCAGCAAGGCTCCACAACCTTGGTGTTGCCCTCCAGCGACGATTTGTGCGTCTTGGCGAGCTCAGAGACTTAGAGAATGCCATTCATGTCAACCAACAGGTTGTTGACCTGACTCCAGATGGCCATGCTGACAAAGCAAGCAAGCTCAATAACCTTGGCGCTGCCTTCTTCTGCCGATTTGGACATCTTGGCGAGCTTGGAGACATAGAAAATGCCATTCGTGTCAACCAACAGGCTGTTGATCTGACTCCAGATGGCCATCCTGACAAAGCAAGCTGGCTCAAAGACCTTGGGAATGCCTTCTTCCTTCGAGTTGAATGTCTTGGCGAGCTCAGAGACATAGAAAATGCCATTTGTGTCAACCAACAGGCTGTTGATCTGACTCCAGATGGTCATGCTGACAAATCAAGACTACTCAGCATCCTTGGCAATGCCTTCTTCCGTCGATTTGAATGTCTTCATGAGCTCGGAGACATAGAAAATACCATTCATGTCATTCGACTGGCTGTTGATCTGACTCCAGATGGCCATGCTGACAAAGCAGGACTGCTAAGCAACCTTGGCACTGCCTTCTTCCGTCGATTTGAGCGTCTTGGTGAGCTCGGAGACATAGAGAATGCCATTCATGTCAACCGACAGGCTGTTGATCTGACTCCAGATAGTCATACTGATAAAGCAAGCTGGCTCAACAACCTCGGCAGTGCCTTCTTCCGTCGATTTGAACATCTTGGCAAGCTTGGAGACATAGAAAATGCCATTCATGTCATTCAACTGGCTGTTGATCTAACTCCAGATGGCCATGCTGACAAAGCAAGACTGCTCAGCAACCTTGGTAATGCCTTCTTCCGTCGATTTGAACGTCTTGGCGAGCTCAGAGACATAGAGAGTGCCATTCATGTCAACCAACTGGCTGTTGATCTCACTCCAGATAGCCATGCTGACAAAGCAGGACTGCTCAACAATCTCGGCAATGCCTTCTGGAGCCGATTTGAGCGTTTTGGCGAGCTCGGAGACATAGAGAATGCCATTTATGTCAAGCAACAGGCTGTTGGTCTGACTCCAGATGGCCATGCTGACAAAGCAACACTGCTCAACAATCTTGGCAATGCCTTCTCTTGTCGATTTGAGCGTCTTGGTGAGCTCGGAGACATAGAGAATGCCATTCATGTCAACCGACAGGCTGTTAATCTGACTCCAGATGGCCATGCTGAAAAAGCAAAACTGCTCAACAATCTTGGAGCTGCTTTCCACTGTCGATTTGAGCATCTTGGTGAGCTTGGAGACATAGAGAATGCCATTGATGTCAAGCGACAGGCTGTTGATCTGACTCCAGATGGTCATGCTGACAAGGCAGGCCGGCTTAACAACCTTGGCAATGCCTTCGCCCGTCGATTTGGGTGTCTTGGCGAGCTCAGAGACATAGAAAATGCCATTCATGTCAACCAACTGGCTGTTGATCTGACTCCAGATGGCCATGCTAAGAAAGCAGCACTGCTTGACAACCTCGGCAGTGCCTTCCAGAGTCGATTTGAGCGTCTTGGTGAGCTCAGAGACATAGAAAATGCCATTCAGGTCAACCAACTGGCTGTTGATCTCACTCCAGATAGCCATGCTGACAAAGCAGGCCGGCTCAACAATCTCGGCAATGCCTTCTCCTGTCGATTTGAGCGTTTTGGCGAGCTCAGAGACATAGAGAATGCCATTCATGTCAACCAACAGGCTGTTGATCTGACTTCAGATGGCCATGCTAAGAAAGCAGCATGGCTCAGCAACCTTGGCAATGCCTTCCAGAGTCGATTTGAACGTCTTGGTGAGCTCGGAGACATAGAGAATGCCATTGATCTCAAGCGACAGGCTGTTGCTCTGACTCCAGATGGCCACCCTGGGAAAGCAGGACAGCTCAACAACCTTGGGCTTGCCTTCCAGAGTCGATTTGAGCATCTTGGCGAGCTCAGAGACATAGATAATGCCATTCATGTCAACCGACAGGCTGTTGATCTGACTCCTGATGACCACGCTAACAAAGCAGCATGGCTCAACAACCTTGGCAATGTCTTCTTCCGTCGATTTGAATGTCTTGGCGAGCTTGGAGACATAGAAAATGCCATTCATGTCTGCCAACTGGCTGTTGGTCTGACTCCAGATGGCCATGTTGACAAGGCAAGACTTCTCCACAATCTTGGCAGTGCCTTCCAGAGTCGATTTGGGCATTGTGGTGAGCTTGGAGACATACAGAATGCCATTCATGTCCAGCAACAGGCTGTTGATCTGATTCCTGACAGCTATGCTGAAAAAGCACAAGCACTCAACAGCCTCGGGAATGCCCTATCCCTTCGATTTGAATGTCTTGGCGAGCTCAGAGACATAGAAAATGCCATTCATTTCAACCAATTGGCTGTTGATCTGACTCCAGATGGCCCTGTTGACAAAGTACGCCGGCTCCACAACCTTGGGAGTGTCCTCAGGATTCGATTTAAGCATTTTGGCAAGCTCGGAGACATAGAGAATGCCATTCATGTCATCCGACAGGCTGTTGATCTGATTCCTGACGGCCATGCTGACAAAGCAGCACTGCTCAACAACCTTGGGAATGCCATTTCGAGCCGATTCGAGTCTCTTGGCGAGCCCGGAGATATCACAGAGGCCACTGTAGCTTACAAACAAGCAACAGAGAATACATCGAGCCGTCCTTTTACTCGATATAATGCTGCTTGTCGCTGGGCAATCCTATCTTCAAAATATCAGAGTCCTTCTTCAGCACTTGATGCATACACTGTGGTTTTGGAAATAATTCCCCAAGTTGTTTGGTTTGGCCAGACAGTCCATCGCCGATATGAGGAACTACCCAAGATTGGTAGGATCATTAATGCTGCAGCTTCTATGGCTATTTCTGTAGGAGATCTTCCAAGAGCAGTGGAGTGGTTGGAGGAAGGTCGGAGTATTGTTTGGAAACAGATACTTCAATTGCGCACACCACTGGACGAACTCCGCCAGCAACACCCTAATCTTGCAGATGAGCTGTCAAGGGTCTCCTTTGCCTTAGATAATGCAGGAACATCTAACTTTCAGAATTTTGAGTGGGAAATCAAACAAAAAAGTCCGGAAGAAGAAGCACAGCTTCACCGTAAATTGGCAGCTCAGTATGAAGAGCTCTTACAGGAAGTCAGGAAGTTGGATGGCTTTAGCAATTTCTTGAGGCCCAAAAATTTTTCTGAGCTTGCTCCTGCAGCTAGAAATGGACCTGTTGTTGTTGTGAATGTAGCCGAATTGCGTTGTGATGCGTTGGTCCTGTGCACTTCTGGAGAAATTGTCCCTGTTCCTCTCCCGACATTTTCCAACATACAAGCAGAGCTGCTGCGTTTCAAACTGCTGTCATCACTGCGAGCTTATGGAGTTCGTATCAATCGAAATGAAGATTTTGCAACACACCCAGCAGAGGAAGTCAATCAGGACTATTTTATATCAGTTTTGGCTGATTTATGGTCTCATGTTGTACAGCCTATTCTGTCAGAAATTGAACAGGCGGTAAGTTTTGCTCTACTAGTTGATGACCTACTCTGATGAATTTCAATTGATAGTTGTACAAAAATGCTGATCAGTCCCTGTCCCATATTACATGGTGTGCAACAGGAGCACTTGCCTTTCTACCCCTGCATGCTGCTGGGATATATAGCTCTGATGACCCGAGCATACATATCTCTGATTTCGTAGTATCCTCATACACAACAACCTTGACCGCTATGCTCGGTTCCGGTTCCAAACCAAAACGAGATTCAACAGCAGTGCGCAGTGTTCTCGTTGTCTCACAACCTGCTACACCAGGACAACCACCTCTACCTAATGTTGTGAACGAGGTGGAGGCCATCCAACGCTATGCATCTCCCGATCACATCTGTCATCTCACTCATGAATTTGCAACTGTTGGGGCTGTTTTGGGTGAAATGGGCAAGCATGAGATCATCCATTTTGCTTGCCATGGAATTCAGAACATGGAAAATCCTCTCAGTAGCGCTTTTTTTCTTTATGATGGGGGACTTGATCTCAATACACTGATGAGGCTTTCCCTTGAAGATGCAGAGCTAGCAATCCTCTCTGCCTGCGAAACAGCAACAGGCGATGAAAATCTTCCAGAAGAAGCTGTCCATCTTGCAGCTGGTATGCTGGCTGTAGGTTATCCTAGTGTTATTGCTACCATGTGGTCTATTGTGGACACCGATGGACCTCTCATTGCCGATAAGGTCTATGCAAATCTCCTGAGACCTCATGAAAACTCAGAAAGTCAGACGGCAAAACTGACTCCAGCGTATGCACTCCATGAAGCTGTCAAGCATCTACGGGAGGAAGTCGGTGAAATGAATTTTGTGAGATGGGTTCCATTTGTCCATTTTGGAGTCTAGTAATGTCATGGAAGAGTATGTTCTTTGATATTCTTTTGAAGACTGTTCTATCCTGATACCTGACTTTATTTTTCGACTTGAATTCTAGTGTCCAAAGTCTATGAGACCGAAGAAGTAACGATTTTTTTCTCTCAAATGCGATATGGTTTTATCTCATCCTATAAATAAACATGTATAAATCTATGTAAGTAACGAAACTTGTTAGTTAGCCTGTTAGCCTGGTAGTTTTTAGGTGTACTTTTACCTACTGTTTTTGAATGCATTAGATTTGCCTGTCCATAATTGTTCTGAGTTCTTTAACCGACGGGTTGTGCCGAGATCCGGCATCTTGCACATATAAAACAAGGAACGTGTCATTTTCTTTTCCCTCCGCTACCACCACTCTACTGTGCATAGCCTTGTCCGTTATTCACCAGCTGTTGACTCGTGCATCTCGTGCAGAGGGCAAACGATACCGGCTGATATGATGGACAGGGTTGTGTACAGATATGCTAATGACAAATTACAACCCTGCCCGTTCCTTTTTTCTCCCTCCCGACATTTGCGCAGCCTCCAAACTTCCACCCCCGTCTGTGTCTCTTTCTTCCCTCTCCTCCCAATAACCACCCAGCTCAATTTTCAGCTCCAATCTGTCACCACTCCTCCAACACTACCCAGTGCAGCTGGAACTGGATCAATCTCTCTGGTGTTTCGGCCGTCTTTTCTATCTTCCTGTTGTCCCGCACCTCCGTCTCACTTCCAGAATCGCTCGGGTCATTGCCAAATTCGCTGTCCTCTCACTCTCTAAAGTTCCAATTGATTCCGAAGCCTTTGATGAAGCCTCTCCGCCTCTGCCCTGGAAGAAGGAAGAAGGACCATACTCCCTAGCCCTACACACCAAAATCCTTTCAATACCCTCACCACAACGCTTTTCCTTCCCACCCCTGGTATTCTTTCTCCTAATCCCTTTCCTCGTAGAAGTCTACCTGCACGCGTTGCCCAAGGCAGACTTCGATACCAGGCCATCTGGAATCGTCGTTGAGAACGCTATTCAGTCCTGCCTCAAGTATCGACACTCTCCAGAGAATGCCGCCAAGAGAATATTACGAGCGAGAGTTAGGATGTGCTCTGGCGCTTTATTTGGAGTAGACGAAGGTGCGTGTTGCACACACTCATAGAGTACTTGGGATTGTTGGAGCTGGATACAGGAATGGGTCGATGGACTTTCAAACAGGTGAGTGTTTTTTTTTGTCTAGCTTGGTTATTTCTTGCTCGTCTTCATGATATTATCGGAAATTGAAGGACTAGGAACGTTCATTTAGGGATTTTTACGTTTTACTCCTCCACTATTGTCCGAGAGTTTCAACTCTGAACTCATTCCCTTTCGGTCAGGTATTCTTAGACGGGCAAATTGATCTATCCTCCCTCCACGCTAAAACATTTCGTTCACTTCTCCTACGAGATCAATTCCACATCATCTCTCACGACGAGTGTAGGAAACAGTCTGTCTCTGTCATCTTCCTCCAATCCCACTTCAGCGCTGTTATTAGCTCTCAAACCGCGCCCATCCCCAGACACTCGCCATCGAAGACTCTTCAAGGACATTCCCCACTAACCACATCTGTCACTATCCGAAATCTCTCACATCTAAATTCCTCGGACAAAATTCCTCTCACTTCGAGTCGACTCGTCCCAGCTCTACTGCAACACGGAAGACAACTTGGAATTGCTCAATCTCACCGTCCTCATCGATTGTTCCACTGTCGTCCTACTTCCGATCGCTAGCAAAACTCACTGCCGTTCCTACGACACGTCTCATTCCAATGCTGCTGGCGCCGTCACCCACCAGTCGCAGACTCGATGACTAATATCTGTTTCCTTATAGCAGACTTTTTCGAGACAGGAGGAATTTGTACTTTTCGTTTCGTGTCTATCCTTGTCGATTGTTTTCTTGATTCTTGTTCTGCTAGCAAATCTATCCAGGGGGTTCCACGCTTCTCTTAACGACTTCCCTCTCTCCGCTCTACTTCTCAAATAGTTAGAACAAGGCTTTCCACTTGGTCCGTCTTTATATGGTTAGGAACCACATACTCGTTATTCTCAACAATCTACCTCGATGGATACATGCCTGGCTCAGGCTAACGGACTGAGTTCGACAGGGAGAACATCTCGATCACGTTCACCTAGCTCAACACACTCAACGAGTTTCTTCCCACCATTCTCACCATTTGCACTTTCATCCACATAGGCCATGCGCCAGAACATAGAGTCTATCTTTTTTTGATGAAAACTTTTTGGAGCCGCAACTCGGACGTGATGAAAAAGAATGTATTTGAATTGTTTTGGTAGGTACAATAATGTCTACACAAATAGATGTAGTTCGATAGCCATCCGATTACAAGAAGATACTATGAATCTGTTCATGTTTTCAACTTTACTGCTATTTGCGTAACCACCGACATAGAGACTCGGATTTCCAAAAGCGTTTTAACTAATAGTGGTACTATCGAGAGTTGTCTTCTAATGTATCGAAGTAACCTATACGAAAGCACGAAGCCAGCGATAGTAAGATAAAAGGTAAGTAAGTAGTAATGCAATACACGTAAGCTCCAGACAACGAGCTCAAGGCCCGCTGGTACTAGGTAGGTAAGTAGATCACACGGCTCCGCAACGTGCGGGGACCCTAAGGATCAGCCGGCAACACATGCTCGGTGGAGGCAAACACGCGGTAGACCTTCCAACCCAACAGGGTGTGAGGTATTACAGTTGCACATCATGTTAAGTACTTGTAATCAAGGTACTATGATACATTACCATAGTCCTAGAACATGAAGATGCTGCAAGTTTTTTCATGAAGATGTTTGATAAACTCCAGGAAAGACTGGAACATTTTTCCCTCCATTTCATCCGGTGCATCAATGATAATTGTAGTACACTTCCACAATGGAAGTGAAATCACTTCCAACAAAACATTTCACAGCTCTAGTAGGCCTGGTTCATCTGTTCCAGACTTATGTTTGTCATAGAATTGTTTCAAAATTCTATGGGTAGTTTGAGTGATTACTGGATTGTGAGAGAGCTGGATGAGAAGTGAAGCAATCAAATTCTGGATTGTCTGCTTGGAGGAATCTCAAAAGTCAAAGAACTAATATGCTACATCAGCACCTGATTTATCCAAATAGGATTCCTCAAATTTTGAGTAATGGTAGATCTACAAAAAGGAGAAATCAGCCATTTTCAATTAGGGTAGTGTTCACCTACACTAGTACACTTTTTCCACATCCCAGAGCTCAAATAAAAAAAGTAAGCTTACTTTCTCCTTGCATCCAAATCATTGAGTTTCTTGTTTTCTTCCATTCCTTATAAATCCCTTCCACTAATAAACCACTCTTCTGTTTTAGCCAATGTTTCCTTTTTTTTAGCCAATGATTCTTCTCTTGAGCCAATGATTTCTTCTCTTTATACTCATTGTAATTTTGTGAGAGACTTGAGGGCTTCAGCCATCTTGCAGTTGCTTCTCCTCTGTCAAAATGACTGGGGAGATGTGTGAGGACTTGTAGTATATTAGTACATACATAACTTGTTGAGAGAACCGCTCTCGACAGCTACATAATTCTACTTACATGTTTCATGGAATCTATCCGACTGGTAGATAAGTAGTTAGTATTGTAGAAGTTGATATATGACTTATAATGACTCATCAATGACTTAAACGTTAATACGCCATGCGAAAATTCTTGCATTTTAAGTGTCAATATTGCGACTACGAGTGCCGATATTGTTACTTTTAAGGGGAATAAGAGGACTGTAGTGAACCCTAAACTGTCAGTCAAAGTGCAGTATAGCTACTAAAGCTAGAAGTGGTGAAATGACTTAGGATTATCATTAATTCAGGGTTATTATGGCCTATGCTAGTCTCGAGATTGTAAAAGCCTTCAATAATGACTTGGGACTGATGTTGGTAACTACTGATATCAGAAGGAACAGCTTATTGGATGCTCGACTTGTATATATTGTCATGATCATAAGGGAAGGGGGAATTGTTATGAATGGGAATCAAACCTCCAGCTTGATACCAAGTTGCCACAACGTGTGCCACACAACGATCTACTTACTGATCTAGTCTCGTGTAACCAGACTGACGATATATACTTGACACTCTACGTGTGTATATATGTAGTCTGGTACTTTACAATAGGCATGACCCATGCCAGCCACGTATGACATAATTAAGAAAAGTTCCCACAGCAATGAATTTGAGTTTTATAGCATCGACACATTTCTGGAGGTTGTAAGAAATGGTATTCATGTATAGGATACTACCTTGTATCTAGATACTTAACATTTAGTAGCTAAGATGTTGAGTTATGACGTTAATACTTGCAAGTAGTAGGTGTTGAGAACTGTGAGTAAACATAGGTAAACAAATCTGTCTGTGTTATCTTCGATGTAAAATATTGTAAACACTGAATGTAAACTAGAGAAAAATAGCATAAATGATTTTTATGAATCTTAGAATAGCCCAGAATCTTGAAATTCTAGTTTTGAAGCAGAGATATGCAGGCCAAGAGCTTGCCGGCCTTAATTATGTAATCATTTCCTGGCACGGTTCACCGCGTCAGAAAATAAACAGACTATTACTGATCAGACTACATCTGGACTAGGAGTAACTATGCAAATGGTGATTGATGGAAATCTAGAAGGACCAATCGTGGAGACGTATAATAACCGCCTACCCATGTAAAACATCCATGAGATTGGCAATGATTGATGACATAAAGGGTACAATGGAGTTGCCACCTTGATTGAAGGGGTAAAAGCTGTAGATATTGGAGTCTAGAATGGGCTGACGTCTTACTGATACACTGCGGAAGATTGAGAATATCATAACTCGGATGCAAAGCTGTAGATGGGCAACCGTAAGTTCCGATATTGTGACCCAAAGAATCAAATGCACAGGACGGTTGAATGGTTGAGATCGAATACGATCGACTACAACACAGAGAATGAATATTCTGGAACAATGTAGTATTATACACAGACCGAGTACTATATCGAGTAGAACTATACCCAGTTTAGGTATCTGCGCATGGACAAAGACGTTTAATAGTTTATTTTAATTTATTTTATTGGACTCTCAAGTTTAATAGTTTCTTATTTACAGTAGTATAAATAGGGTCCAGGATTGGCATTGAAAAGGCAGATTAGTACTGTGGACATGTAGCTGTGTTACTGGTCACTCAAGGGATCTAGGCATCTGGCTTGATCAGACCAGCTGTAGTTCCAAGAACGTCTAAACCTAAAAACATTGCATTCAAAGTCTGATACCTTCGGGTATAGCACCCTATATTGTTTGAACATTGTGTTATTTGACTTGTGTCTCAATTGTGTTGTGTTATCCGCCCACTGAGATTGTGAACTTGTGTTTGAACTATATTGTGTGTTTTGACTCGAAATATCGTCTACCTGACTGCCTATATTTGAACCCCACATTACAAGCTTTTGAACTTTGAACTGTTACTACCTATATTGCTACAAAGACCTTGAAGGGTTCTGTCCTTTCAACTCGCATTTCAAACTTGCTAGATCATATACCTCATACAGACTCACTTTGTGGTGTTTGTTTGGTGTTGTCTAGTCCCACCACAGCAGATTAACGTACTTCTAGACAAAGTCTAGGTTATGACCTTAGTTTAACCATCCAGTAGCACTTTTACCTCTTATCTTAGTAGCTACATTTGTAGGTTAGTTTATGGCCACTTTAGGTAGCATAAACAGTATAAATACTGCTTGTAAAGAGGTCAAGTACCTCAGATTCTTGCAGTCTAACTTTGCCACTCGCATCGTGCTCTGAACTTAACCAGTTCTACTCTTATTTTGTTGTACTCATGTAAGTAAAGACTTACGCTGTGACCCTACACACTATTTGCTGCTCAATAGGTTATGGGCCCCAAGGCCATCGACTATGGACAACTCTCCATGAGCTGTTACAGCCCATGTTAGTTCATCAGCCCTTTGCCATCGGGACTCATCTTGCATGAGGTACTAGTGGTCGATGTGTTCCTTTGATCGATGTTGAGAAGGATTTGCGGGATGTCAGGTATACTTTACATTTACTCTACTGTTTGGGACACCAATGCAAAAATATTCGAAGTCCACACTGACCCTTTCACACGTCGAGAGTGATTCAGTGAGTACCTAGTAGGATTCTACTTGAATTCTATTTGCATGCTTGGGAATCTCAGGTCACCTGGATTCGGATTTGCACCGTACAATACTCATGTAGTCATTTGGATGAGTATGGGAGTTTTACAAGCCGCGGTTTCACTCTCTGGCACCTTAGTAACATTGTCAAAAGTAATATTCGAATAGTTCTTTAAACACCTTAAGAGTTCATGCCCAAATCTTGTTGTGGTGAGCTTCATTGGTTCAAAGATGCGGTCCCTGGAGGAACTCCTGCTTGGCAGGACTATCCTGAGAAGGGGTACTGAAATAATGCTTGGATGTCTTGTAATAGCATTCTTCTTGCATCTGGAATACCAATTGACATGGCAGCTGCATTGAAGGCTTTCACATGGTGTTTAATTTAACTTTTAACTTTTTACTATACTTAATTTCGTAACTAGTGTAATTTATATATGCTAGGTCATGGGGGGTTATGGACCTGACTAGCACTTCTCAACTTAATCGATCAATACACCCTGATGATAATACACATGCTGTAATCCCTTATGGAAGACTTGTTCCTGGTCTATGATCCATCAGGAAAATGTCTTTTAGACCAGGGACCATCGCAAGATTCACCTGGGCCTACCCTGGCACCCTTGTGGTACCATGGCTGTCAGGGGTGCCATGGCACACTCTCCATTTGATCAAAAATCCCTGGCTCCCTTTAATAATCTTTTGGTAGCCTCAGGGTAGTCCTGGGGCAGTCCTGGGGCAGTCCTGGAGCAGTCCTGGGGCAGTCCTGGGACAGTCCTGGGGTAGTCTTGGAACAACCTCAGGAGTGCTCTGGTTTATGCTATTAGATGGTCAATTGTCCATTTCTGGTCACTGCTTTCATATTGAAATGTGAATCAATCCAAGATATATTATGACAAGCTAGTACGATGTACTAACAAAGAGAGAGATAGCCAAAGCAAGGGCTGCAGGAGGACTAAGTAGGGAAACAGCGAGAGGGTAAAAGAGAAATGGAAAAGGGAGTTAAGGTGATGGGAAACACGGTTGACAGTGAGAAGGTTCCCAGGACAAGTATATAATTACAAGACCCTTGATGTACACGAGGCTTGCAAGATATATATGTTGAGGACCTTGAGGAATTATTTGAGGCTCAAAAACAGTAGAAAGGGCTCAGAGAAAGAAAGAGAAAGGGCTCGGATATTGGCTCAGGCTCAGGCTCGAAGATAATGACCAGCAATAGAGAGGTGAATTTTACTACTACGGTTTACAACCATTTTTATAGTAAATATAATGGACTGTGCGTGCCCCAAAGTATCGTAAAATGTGTAAACACATGAAAGACAGAGTAGTAGTAAGTATACGGATGAATGGGCTTGAGTTCGAATGGGGGGAAGTGACAGTAATTAAAGTAAAAACGGCATTTGGGACATACATGTGATAAAAACGCGAATTGGTCGGATACATCTCCTGTTACCACCTTATTCTGTCCACCGGAATACCACTAGACAATAATATGACACGGCCAGGAGGTTGCTCAAGCCTCAAACGCTTGCTCAAGGTGTCACCGTGAAGAGTGGTTTGGGCATCAAGTTTAAGTGTGGGTTAGAAGAGATGTACCTGATGAGTAATAGAATTTAGTAAACATGAATAGGGGTAAATGTGCATCAAGCACGTCAAATGAGGAAATTGAAGATAAAAGTGATTTGAACATAAAACAGGGATTGCATAATGAATCTACCAGTAGGGCTGGTAGCCCTGCTATAGTAGCACAAAGAAAATTTGAGTCTGTCCTTGGACTCCAAGAAAATCAAGGGAAGAAAAATAAAAGGTCAACAAAAGACAACAAAGAAAAGGGAAAGATGTTTAGTTGGAACGATAAAGTGGGGTACCAAAAGGATTATCGAATGACGCATAGTCATAGTCTGTGTCAGGGGTGAGAAGGTAAACAGGACCACAGTTAGGATGATAAGAAATCTGGGTAGGGGAGAACATGTTGTATCGTAAGGGACAACCGGGACCACCTCGACATCACACCATCACCGGGTAATATAAATGCCATGCACCCCCGGTTATGGCAACTCAGTTACCATCAAATTCGTTAATTCTCAGACATTGGCAATAAATCTGTGAATATCGTCAGATATATGTCAAGTAAGGAGGGAGATTTGTTCTCCCTTTTAGAGTAGTATCCCTTGAGCCCTCGGAAGCTACCTTCGGGTACACCCGTAATGCACGTGCCCTACGGTAGGTATACATCCGGCCTGATGATGTCAACGCTGGGAACGCTTCCCCACCGTTGACGTCATCAAGAATTTCCCGCCGCTGTCCGCTCCCGCACCTCCTCCCACGGTTCCCATGAGCGTTGGCCATTGTCCCTCGCTAGTGTTCCCGCCTAGGCTGATTAATACGCGCTTACATGCAAGTCCTGACACTGCCATGCTGCCAAGACTTGGGCCGACTGTCAATCCGCTCTCACGTGTCCACTGGTTCTAGTTCTTTCCCGACGCTATCTTTGTCGGTGTCGGTGTCCCCTGTCATTCTCGCTGTTTCTCAGTTTCGACGTCTATATCGCTCAGGACTCAAGTTTCTTTTGCAAAAGGCTCGGTGCGCTTATCAATTTGTGCTTATGCAGGTCCAGAGGCCTGTGACTTGTACCAACTTGTCAACGGCGAACGCGTTGACTCAACGCGTCCCCACGTGACCTTCCCCACATGTGTCCCTTTGTTCCCGACGCCGTCTTCCAGGCACAGCTCTCAACACCATCTATATACCACCGTATATCGTCCTTCGCTGGAGCTCCCTGCCCCCGCTTATCAATATACACTTATGCGACCTCCTCCTCACATGTCCGCTGGTCCTGACACCATCATGCTCATCACCACTGACCTCACAACTCAGCCATCGTGCACAAGATGAAATAGTGTGTTAAGGGCCCTCACATAAAACAAGGTGAATAGTCATAAAAAACATAGATTTGCATAGTCTCATAATGAAAGATTACTCTCTATCCTCTCGCAGCGGTCTGCTTATTCTCCTTCCTCTCGTTCCTGACACGCTGAGCTTCCTCTTTCGACAAACCTGAGTCCCACCGTTTTCGCCTCTTTGTTGTCTGCATCGCAATCTTGCCATTTGTCCCAGTCACAGCGGTAGAGTTGACGAATGCCTGGTTCGTATCGGCAAGTGCTTTGCGCTTTCGTCCACGTTTATTTGGCGCTGGAGGAGCTTGTTGGACAGGAGGTTGCTGGGCTGGAGGTGGAATGGCTCCTGTGTCAATAGGCACGATCGCAGTTTGGGCAGGAGGTACTGTAGGAGCCTGGTTATGAACTTCTGGAACCATCAGAGGATTATCAGGAGCACGAGGGCTTGGCATGAGAGTAGGGTCTTCCTCGCATTGAGGAGTTGTCGCAGACTCTTGACCCTCGCTTCCAGGTTCAGTAGTCTGGATCCCTTCAGCACCTTCCAAAGCCTCCTCGAAGCGCTTCTCGTCCCAATCCTTCCACTCGGCACTCACTTCAGGCACCCTCCCTAGGGTACCTACTTAGGTACATCTTTCTATGCATAGACTCCACCTAAGAGGTCCTAAAAACCCCGGTCATTCCAAAATGCTGGGAATTCCCAAAAGTACAGTTCAGGCACCCTCCCTAGGGTACCTACTTAGGTACATCTTTCTATGCATAGACTCCACCTAAGAGGCCCTAAGAACCCCGGTCATTCCAAAATGCTGGGAATTCCCAAAAGTACAGGGAATTCCCTCTAACATCCTCTGGGAATTCCCACATGTTCTTACTGAAGTCAATGGGAATTCCCAGTCATGTACTGGGAATTCCCAAAATGCCTCACAAAACTTGGGAATTCCCAGTATGTTGTTGGGAATTCCCCAATTTCTCCACACAACTCGGGAATTCCCAGTATGCTGTTGGGAATTCCCCAATTCCTCCATACAACTTGGGAATTCCCAACAACATACTGGGAATTCCCCAATTTCTCCACACAACTTGGGAATTCCCAACAGTGTACTGGGAATTCCCCAATTTCTCCATGCAACTTGGGAATTCCCAGTATTGTGGCTGACAGGGGCTGATATTGATAAAACCCAATATGGAAGAGATAAGATAAAGGTGTCTTGGACAATCTGGTCCCAATTATTCCGCTGATTCTGAATCTGCTGTCCATTTTTAGATAGCAGCTGTTGCTGAAGAGAAAAATGCAAAATAAATTCCCGGAGCCGGCGATGAAAAATGAGGTAGGTGGATATATAGGGTTTTTTTAGGTCAGGGAATCCAAATACTTACTTGAAATCATGTTTCCTCCATATTTGAGGAGATATAACAGAAAAACTGCTTAAAAAGCCAAAAAAAAATATCTGCCTTGGAGGACTGTAAATAACCAGTTCTCAAAAAGACCAAAAGGGGTAGGATAGTATATTTCTGATGGGAGAACTCAAATGTTTAATTTGTTTTGATTTTTTTACAGGCATGGACATAATTAAAAAATATTGCTTAAAAGACTCAAGACTGCAAATAACCAGCTCTGAAAAATGGGAAAAAGATAGAATAACACATTCCAATGGTAAACTCAAATTTTCAATTAAAAATATAAATATACAAGGAATTATGCTCAAAAATGCAGAAATATGTTTTTGATATAGGGACCATAATTACTCTGCTTAAAAGTATTTAGATAGAGTAAAGCTTTTTCATATATGACACTTTGTGTGTGTATTTAGATTCTTGTGATGCACCTAATTTTATAGTGTGCCTATTGTGAAGTCTCAATAGATTTATATGCATAAAGAAGATAGCCAGGGTATGGACATTGATTTTGTACTTAGTGCTATTAATCAATGAGATATCATCATTCTTTCTATTCATGAATCAACAGTATGATTTATGGCCTAGTCCCCTAATATCTGTTATACTATGCAGATTGTTGAAAAGTATATTTCAATGAAATGCTACATGATGATAATTAAGTGTGATGAATGTACATAAAGAATCATCAGCAGTTATATTACTATCATAATTCTACTCTAAATGTATCTTTACTGTTGGATATGGTTCATAAACAGAGGAAACTTATGGTACTAGTATAGCAATATTAGTTCCTGAATGGTCGATATACATTCATTACACTCAATTATCATAATATCATTTGTGTAATAGGATTGTACCAGGAATTGATTCGTACTGCTGATTCATGAATATAAGGCTGAAATCTCATTGAGTCCTAAATGCAGATTGAATGTCCAGATCATTTGGGTATAAGGTTGGTATAGTATGATGGAGGGGTATCTCTATTCTATCATTTGAGATGGTACACACAACAAGATATAAAACAGGTATCAGCTAGGGAACAGTGTGTATACTGGGTGGAATACCAGTATATCAATGTGTATTAGTAAAGTTATATGTTGATCAAGTCTTAACAAAAAAAACTATACTCAACTTATACACCACTTTGCATTTCCTGTATAATCTTCCATACATTGTTACTCTCAATTCTAGCTTCCACTCTTCACCATGCATCAGTGTCCATGACCTAGTATTTGTGCCAATGCATACACTATTCATATGTACAGACATCATTAACTTAGGCTCAGGGGAATATTCCAGTAGTCTGCAAGGAAGTGGCTTATTTGTTCACTTATTGATACATATAAATGTTACAGTCTTGAGCTTTTTAAGCAATATTTTTTAATTATGTCCATGCCTGTAAAAAATCAAAACAAATTAAACATTTGAGCTCTCCCATCAGAAATATACTATCCTACCCCTTTTGGTCTTTTTGAGAACTGGTTATTTACAGTCCTCCAAGGCAGATATTTTTTTTTGGCTTTTTAAGCAGTTTTTCTGTTATATCTCCTCAAATATGGAGGAAACATGATTTCAAGTAAGTATTTGGATTCCCTGACCTAAAAAAATCCTATACATCCACCTACCTCATTTTTCATCGCCGGCTCCGGGAATTTATTTTGCATTTTTCTCTTCAGCCACAGCTGCTATCTAAAAATGGACAGCAGATTCAGAATCAGCGGAATAATTGGGACCAGATTGTCCAAGACACCTTTAGCTTATCTCTTCCATATTGGGTTTTATCAATATCAGCCCCTGTCAGCCACAATACTGGGAATTCCCAAGTTGCATGGAGAAATTGGGGAATTCCCAGTACACTGTTGGGAATTCCCAAGTTGTGTGGAGAAATTGGGGAATTCCCAGTATGTTGTTGGGAATTCCCAAGTTGTGTGGAGAAATTGGGGAATTCCCAGTATGTTGTTGGGAATTCCCAAGTTGTGTGGAGGAATTGGGGAATTCCCAACAGCATACTGGGAATTCCCGAGTTGTGTGGAGAAATTGGGGAATTCCCAACAACATACTGGGAATTCCCAAGTTTTGTGAGGCATTTTGGGAATTCCCAGTATATGACCGGGAATTCCCATTGACTTCAGTAAGAACATGTGGGAATTCCCAGAGGATGTTAGAGGGAATTCCCTGTACTTTTGGGAATTCCCAGCATTTTGGAATGACCGGGGTTTTTAGGGCCTCTTAGGTGGAGTCTATGCATAGAAAGATGTACCTAAGTAGGTACCCTAGGGAGGGTGCCTGAAGTGTCGGCACTAGTCATCTTGTGGAAGTATGTCGTACCAGACTCCCACGCAGACATCAAGAGCTGAACCTCAACACGAGTAGGGATCTCGCTGGGGCATCGAAACTTTTCCAACGGCCAGTTGACGATCTTGATTCCATACTTCGCCGTAATATGCTGGTCAAAATTCTTATAATACATCCTTGGGACCTTTGTCTTGCCAGCAGCAGCATCTGTATGTAATCAATTAGTGTGAGTACGTACATAGGACAACACCTCGGCAACTCACTCAATTTATCCTGTATAAGTTGAACTAAATCCTTCTTCATTTGAATAGTCTCTTGAACATAGTTTCGCGTGACGCCTTCTTGCATTAGATAGTGACATCAAGAAAGTTCCAAAGGTCTCACCTTCAACACCTGAAATACAATATCCTTCGAGCCGGGAGGCTATCGAGTGTGGTGTCTGCTTGAATGCCATCTCAAAGAAAGAACTGACGTGTTCGCTTGTGATCCACGCCTCAGGTGGGTTAAAGTGCTCTGAGTTGGATCGAACAGTTATAATCAAGGCTTCGCAACCAGTAGGTGCATTTAACCGTTGCATCTGTAGGCAAAAATGCGGTAAGTCTTTCATGTTTTGGCATAGGAAAGCTTTGGTACATACCATAAGCTTAGCATCCTCCATTGTCGTGCGCGTATCATGGAATGCGCTGAGAGAGCTGTTGTGGGATGCCAGCTCTCGGTTCACTCTGTTGGACTCAAGCTCTGTCAACGCGTTAATACGCTAGAAAATCAATACCGTAGATTTTTCGCGATTTATTATTAAATCCTGAATGTCTATAGTATTAGTAATAAGGGAAATAGAGGACTATAGTGAGTCCCGGACTGATAGTCAAGAGGAATAATTGTATTAAGTCAATACATATTAAGTCCAGACTTGTTCCACAAGGAAAATCATATCCAGAGATGATAGAAGTGACTACTTGACTATGGTAGATTAATTGATTTATCTAGTTATGAGAGTCTATGCTAAGCATTTCAGCTTGGACCTTGCCAAGTAAAACAGAATGAGTCCTCCAGACCTAGGGGAAGTGGCTGACACCACTGTGGCTAATATAAATATAATTATGTCCTGATCCAAAGGGAATAGAATTAACTCCAGACTAAAATTATCTTCGAGTCCAGACTAAAGTCAAGTCTAAAGTCTAAATCTAATTAGAATCTAAAGCGATGATCGGTTGCGACGATCACGTGCCTTACAGAGAAAAGATCCAGAGAGGCGGAGCAACGTTTCTAGAAACAAGTTCCACTTATTTGATTTAACTTGGGGGGAATGGCCATGCAAGCTGGCAGGAACGATTCCTAGGCTATATAGGAACTATCTCAAGTTTCATTTCATGAATCACTTTGCATATATGTAAGTACGGAAGCAAACCCCTTAACAAAATAATACAATGAAATCAGTAAATCGCATCCTCATTTTTGCCCATTTCAATGAAATTTTATCCTGGTTCAACTCAAATATATTGTAGAATAATGTGCTAATTTTCTTAGATTTTTCTAAGCTTGTATAGTGCTTGATATCTCTGTATTTTGCTAATGACTTCAAAAATACATAACAACCACTCAGCAAAATATCATATGAACAGCTAAGTAGTTGGAATGGCAGAGTCAGGCAATAATGTGGGCCATCACTGCATGTGGCAGATATGAGGCCGGATTTTTGACCAGAGGATGAACTTATTATGAAGCGGCCTGACTCTCAATGGAATCTTCCTTGTTTGAGATCCAAATGGGGATGGCACACAAACTTGACACAGCCACCCGTTGTGAGCTCAAGTCTAGTAAGGACAAGTCCTTTGTAAACCCTGGCCTCGTAAGGTAAGACAACAAGATTGAGTAGCTGTCTTTGTATACCTTTTCCTTGAAAAGAGTATCTTATTTACCAGTAAAATGTCCTTTGTTATAGAATAAGTATTCATCCCTTTTTCAAAGACAAGATACACAAGACAGCTAATTTTTACTGATTTTTAGACTGCATTTGCAATGGGAAAATTGGTAAACATAGGCATGGAAAGTGTCCATGCCATTTGATTGTCCCATAGCCATTTCAGGTGAGACTACTTAACAGGAAACAAGTTTTGAAGATTAGAAAAGTTCATTTTTCCCTTCTGTAAATGTGGTCTTCTGCGTTATAAATAGACCACATCATGAAAAACGGTGGCCACAAACAACAAAACTACAACAAACTACAAATAAATTATTATGGGGCTATTTGAAAAGCACAAAGCAGTGAGTAAATGTTTTCCTGGCCTGTAGTGTTCCTAATTCAATCAGATTTGTGCATGATCACTGAAACTTCACTTATAGGATTTTCGAGTGGGGTCTAAAAATTTGGGTGTTTCAATGAATAAAATATGGGTCAAATTGAGCGTTGCAGGTGTAGTCTAATATTTCAATTATCTTTTGGAAAAAACAGATCAGAAAGCAACTCCCTTTGCCTGAAAAAATTCACAGGCGGCAGGCCACAGCAATTAGATGATTGTAAGTTGGTCTCCTCCCCTAAATACATGTACTACAATTGTAGGTAGAGTCCTCTTCAAAAATTTACTATATAGACATAATGCCTACTATTCAATCTGGCCCTGTATAAAGTTTTTGATTTTTTTACCGTGTCGTTGAGAACAGGTAGCGGTAAGATTTGAGCGGCGGGATTTGCCAGAAAGATTTTGGGCGCCCATGGGCTTGGGAATGCAGTCACGTGCCCGTATTTTTTTGCAGCGAGGTCCGGATTGATGGCCGGAAGTTATGGGCGCTGCTAAATAGGGTTGACGGTGCTATAGGGGTTGCTGAATAGAATTATCCTTATTTTCAGGTATTTAGAAATAAAAAGATGTCTTGACGTTCAATTAATTCAGGGCAAACAACTCGATAATTTGAAAAATCACGGGTGCAACCGGATGCCCGGAAACAGCCGGAAATCTGCCGGACGGATGCGGGTAAGTATCAACAAGGGAAAATCTGGCCGGACCGGATGCTGGTCAGCTGCTGATTATGAATAGATTTCCTAGATTCCCACGGCTCCAAGATGCGTGTTAGTATGCAAACGGGTGAAATGTCGTGCAAAAAAACGATTCCCTAAAGAGGAATCGTAATCAGGATAAAAGATATAGGAGTCCGACAGACCGGTGACTCGCTATGACTAGACTTAGGGGTATGACGGCGATGGGCGCATACTACGAATTTATCCGCAGACCCGCCTAGGGCTCCGGTATGACAGAATTTGACAGAGTATGACTCTCAACCAATGAGAGTCCGGATATTAGAAAGTTCGAGTCAGGACTTGTCAATGTAGATGACTCGTCGGCCAGTACACGGAGGCGCGACAATAAATCTAGATTAAAAGAAACAAGTCTAGACTTAAAGAAATTAATTTAGAGAGACGAAATAAGTAACAAAGTTTTTATATACAGACTGTGACACGCACGTAAATTACGAGAGCTTATTTCTACATACCATATATAGTAGGAGGACTGTAGATCTCCTAGATAAAATAGTTTCTTTATTTTTCATTTTACTCTGTACATATAAAAGGGCAGTAGATACAACTAGGTACTCCAGTGACTGTAGTACGGTTCTTGCTCGCACTTAGGACAGCTGATTCAGGAGGAGATCTCCAGTATCATAAAAAGCATACCTTTGTTGTTTTAAAGTTTGTTTAACCAGAAAGCCGGCTCCGGAAGAGTACGAGATTTGTAGATACACATTTCTCTGCTCAATAGTATAAATTGTGTTGGTGATAACTTTGTGCCTTTTCAGAAGTTAAATTGGTTAACTCTGGACTGTCGGTTGAATCAGTGGTTTCGCCTCGAAAGCCATTCGCACTGATCAGCAAGTAATATAGTCTTTTCGCCTTGAAAGCCATTAGATTATATTGTGAGAAGATACTTTATTAAGTGTTTTCTTCATTGGTTATATATTTGTTTCGCCTTGAAAGCCATTCAGATATATTTCAAGTAGTACAAGCCCCCTGTTTCGCCTTGAAAGCCATTCAGACTTGTATTGCGGGGTTATCATCTTCGATACCTTTACTTCCACAACCGAATCTATCACATTTACATTCACTTGAGTGTATAGACCTCACATTTACTTTTGTGTATTTGTCTAGACTTAGATATCTGTTGATATATTGAGTCGTGACTAGAATATTCAACTCCAGACTTGATTAAAACTTTGCTTCACTGTTTTTTTGTGTGTTTGCTGCAAAAGGATTCTGTCTCCGAACCCCAGACTCGCTCGCATACACTACATATTGAGGATTAGTTTAGTATTCATTGGTGTATTGGCTTTGAGATTGCTTTATTTTTAGAGTGATCTTATTGTTGATATATTGATATCTACTATACTCAGCCACACAGCCCATATCTATATCAGTTGTAGTCCACTGCACTTTAGCGTCTTTTGTGGCTTCCTTTCGCTGTTCTTCGGACATCGCTGTCCACTTCTTCGAAATGTCGCCCATGCACTCGGGCACCTTCAAACGTGGTTGACCCTCCGGAATACCTTTGAACGCGTTTGTCAGTATATGCCAGACATTATAGGTTTTGAAAATTACCAGAGTTGATGACTCTCATCTGCTGACTGACGAACGCTTGGAAAGGTGCGAGCTTCCTTTTCTTCTGTTTAAGGCAATAAGTCTGCATGATTTCGTCCAGGTACCACTGGGTGTCGTGCTTCCCAAACTCCTCCTTCATCGCAGTCGCTTCGTCCAGAATAACTTGGAACGCCTGCTGGAGCCTCCGACTCGGTAGCGATCCTTTTCCTTGTTGCGAGCCTGCTTCTTGAGGGCCTTCTGCTCATTGGTGAGTTTGATCACAGCGCGTTTGGTGCGATGTCTCCAAGGCTGACGGGTAGAGGTAGATTGCTTGTGAGCAGCGCGAAGCATACGTTCAAAGTTAGCGGTCTGGACTCCTTTTCGTGGCATTGGAAAGGAGAGTGATTGTCCTGTGGCTGATACTCAGACATTCGGTAATATTCGGATATTTTTCACTGGGTGCAAGATCCTGTAATTCCATGAGAATTACAGTGAAATTATGGTGAAATTATGGATTGGAAACATGTCTGTAATTCCAGTGAGATTACAGGGTGACTTTATGAGTTAAAATTTCTATATATGGGCAAAATCTCACTGTAAGTCATCACTGTAATTCCACTAGAATTACAGACATGTAGGCAATTCATAATTCCTCTGTAAGTTTACTGTAATTCCAAAAATTTACAGGTTTTTGTACCCAGTGTTTTTATGATTTCTCCGGCTTGTGGCAGATACAAAAATCCAATTTGATTTGCGTTTATATTCAAGAGATAACGAATGGTAACTCATACCTATCCGTCGGCGACCGTATCACAAGACCTCGTTGACTTGTTTGTAGTGATTTACTGCACTGCCTTAGCTAATTATTCCTCACACCTATATAAGCCTACGTACCTCTACTCCAGTTTTCTTATTGCTTAGACGTAAAGGTCTTCGTAGTAGAGGCTCCTGGGACATCAGTTGTCACAGAAGAGAACAGCAGAATCCAAAGAGTTTTAAAGAGTTTTCCCAAGTTTCTAAAGTTTCTTAGAAGTCAAGTTTGCCAAGTTTCCAAGTTTCCAAGTTTCTTTCAAAGAGTTCTAGTTTTGTTTCCAAAGAGTTTCCCAAGTCGAGCACAGAGCTCAAAGCGATCACTGGATCACCCCAAGAGATTACCTACATCTTTATAAACTTTTATCCCCCATCCCCTACTCGTTTTGTTTGCATCGTCGAGCTTGGCTTTGCCGCTCCGATTCCCCTTCCTGTCGTCACCGCGTTACTGTCTCTGACTCGAGCTTCGTATCGTTTCCAGTGTCCTCTGTTGTGCTCTAGTAGCAGAATTCCACCCTCTCACAACAAAAGAACTCGCCAGTTGAGTTGTTGGTTAGGTTTGGTTTGAGAGTATTTCTCGCCGCCGAGCTACACTCAGCGTCTCACCGTACAAACACTGCGTCCGGGAGTTGCATGGCGAGCAGGAGAAGCACGAGGTGTGGCTCCTCCAAGCACAGGCGTACCCAGGCGTGATAAATTTCCACCCCTTCTGGAAGGTGTACCTGTGAAAAAAAAAATTAGCATGCCTACAATTTATGATCCGCGATTTTAGATCTTACTTGGGGAGCCAATTGTCACGTTGAAAATATTGGTGTGATCTTGAGTGGGAGGTGGAGCAACAGGCGAATGAACGGACGGCTGAGCTGGTGGCAAAACGGGAGGAGACTGAACTGATGGAGGCTGAGGTGCAGGTGCAGAGGCAGAAGTAGAAGGCACGTAAACATCTGATGACTCTGAAGATAAGGTCGCCAATTGATTTTCTGCAATCTGACGAATGTTCTCTGCTTGGACAGGAAACTTGCCAGGGTAGTAGTCGTGGAGAGGATGGAGAGCTGGTGGGTTTGGACTTATCATCCCAGCCACGGCTTCAATGAAGGTCTTGAATGTGAACGCTCGTCGAAATCGAGTCTCACTCGAATGATCCATACTCGACATTGCCTCCATTCTACACGGCAGTATTAGGTACTTTCCCTGACAACAAAAAATAAAAACACTACATACCCACTGAAATAAACCCCTACCCCACCACCAAGTCGCACAGCCCAATAAACATGATCTGTAACTTGATTGAACAGTGCCCCTAGCTCTAGCATCTTGCGGTCTGCTTGCAAAGATGCTATGAGTAGATCCGGCGCCTTCTTGTGATTCCTGAGGACCCAGGGCTGCATTACACTCCAGATACGCTGAGCCTCATCTGCCGTATCACACTGAAAGCTCATCGGGAATGCAGGGTGTTTACCAGGCACACCACCAGGTCGCCATTGCCTGAAGTATTGAACGCTCAGTCGAGAATAAAATGGATAGTAATGATTTTTGCATACGTACATCGAATTGCAAAGTCCTGGCTGGAGTGGTGGATCAGTGACTGTATTTTTCGGGGAGCCGACACAGACAAATCTGCTCATGGTGAAGTGAGAAGACAGGAGATATCAGATATGTAAGGGACCCTGACTTTTATAATTTGTCGAAATTCTGATCAGAAGGACATGGTCAAAACACGGTCACGTACCCACATACTTCAATACAAAGGCTGTAACTCATGCCAATGGTGAGTTTATTCCTCCGCTAATACCATGATTTTGAGCCTCTTCCAATGAAGACCGCGTTGAAAAGGACCTCGCAATCAAGAAACCTCCTTCTCTTTCTTCGACTCTTTCTTCTTTTTCTTCGGCTCTTTCTTCTCCTTGTTGTTTGCTATAACCTTCTTGAATACCGGTGCAATGGGAATATGAGAGTGTGGTGTGGCTGGAGTATCGAGACTTCAGTGCACTTTACATTCTGTCTTTTAAGCAAGTTGACATTATCTCAACAGTAGTCTGTTATTAGCCACGTTTATTAGCTACTCTTGACAAACAGTGTCGTTAATTTATTGTACAAAATCCTGAGCATCCGACTTCAAGTTCTGGTGAATTATCGTGCAATTATGAACATTCAATATCCTGAATGGTTGTTCGTATAGTAAAAATGTTAGTAGGAAATAATATCGGTTGTATTTAAGTTGGCACTTGTTTTGCAAAAGTATCTTCATGTTTTCTATATAAGCTTTGCCTACCTTTTGTCAGTTTCGAGGTTACATTAAATATTTGGTTCCTATGAGCCAAAATTGTTGTCCGGGAGTTAGACTATACATACTACATCAGTTCCAAGTAAACTTTGAACTCATTCCCCTATCCTAACCTCTTATTTTCCCTTCTGTCAACGTTTGCGTGGTGATTTTCAGCACTTCAGTTCGATCGAGATCTCTCGTACTTGTATATTAGGCCAGGTTTCTCACAATCTATTTCTGCCCGTCCTTCAGTCTTCCCTTCCTTTTGTTTCGGAGATGGCGAGCAACGATGACATTTGGCTGCAAGGTCAAGCTGAAGTCAATTTTCTTAAGGAGAAATATCCCCACGTCGATGACGAAACAATTGACTGGCTGGTGCAAAACCGAGCAGGCTCACGCCAACGTATTCGGAAGGCCAAGTACAATCGGGAGTCCTACCAATGGTGTGTTCTGGTTGATCATATTCCTCACTAAATTGACTCAAAACTTGATTTCTGCAGTAACCGCGAATCTCGTCTATTGAAAGCTAAAATTCGCAATGAAAGGTATGTTTCTGTATTGCTGATCCAACTATACGACACTAACGTTCCGGATCCATAGAAAACAACAACTCTTAGAGATGTTGAGTGCTGAAGAGCAAGAATCCGCCCGCTCGACTCATCTTGCAGCTCACCGTGCCGCTCAGGAGTACTATAGGATTGGAAAGCGACAGATTTTGGCAGACAAGGAGAAGGAAAGGCGCAGGAAAAAGAGAGCCAATCTATAAACCAAAGTTTGCATCAGTATGCTTCCAGCGACACACATTGCACTTCAACAACATACTCCAGTGTTACTGTACCTTCTTCATAGTCAAACTTGTGTTTTGATGACAGACATTTGATATATTGATGGTACCCAAAAATACATACTACCCATGTACTGATAAATTGGAAATGAAGTCCACGACAGCGCCGACACCATCATTGAGCCGGTCATCCTCACCAAAATCTTCGTCATCAGAATCTTCATCATCAGATATGTCTTCCCCAATCTTGTCATCACAATAGTTATCCTGCTGCGGTACAGAAAGCAAAGACGTTGAGATAGAAGTGGATGTAGGAATGGGAGGAGGGTCTGAGGATTGCTCTGGCATTGGAGCAGATGCTTGGGTTCCTTGGCGGACGCCGGGATTTTTGAGACCGGAAAAACCTTCAAGATCATATGTTTGTTGGATATGATCCAAGAGATAACCGTTGATCCGCCGCCATCATCGGATGTAGTCATGTACCGGTCCGTACATCTCGGAAGATTTGAGTTGTGCCAGGACCGCAATGAAGTGTCGATTTTCATCAAGAATAGAGGTATGGAGGCGTTGCAGCTCAACGTTGCAGCGAATGATCTCCTCGCGTGCACGGGTGACTCGGCGATGTTTTTTCATGAGCTCTCGTACCACAGTCTTGGACCATGGCTTTTCAAAAAGACCATGACGAGTGTCTTGTAATATATTGAATTGGTCTAGGAAAGAGAAGTGGGAAACTTTAGACCAATCCAGAGTGGGTCTCCGGGGGATTAAAGCAAGAGCTGCAGTGTTGTACTGCTTCACTGCACGACAGATAGCTTTCGAGCGTTTTTGAAGGGCACCGGCAATATGGGTCCACATTTTGTATCCTGTAAACTTGTCAACATACTGACATCACTGCAAAGGCAACAGTCACTTACCCGTTTGCGAGAGATTGAGGCGGTGCAATTCGTAGAGACGCTGGATTACTAACTTGTGCAGATGCTCAAGAGCCTGTCGGTATTCGCGGACATTCATGTATTCAACGGTCTTGATATAGATCGCGTCCGACGGTTTCCAACGTTGTCCTTCACCGATGTTCATGGAACATTCGAGTTGTACCAGCTCGAAGTGGATTAGGTCCCGCTTCTTGGACAGATATCGACGATTGGTTTCTGTCTTTCGTGTATCAGAAAGGTTGGTGTTGTAAGATTCGGAGGGGAGAAGGGTTGAATAATCTTCTGGTGTTTGCGTGCGGAATTGGTCAGACGCTTTCTCAAATTGATTACTGTTGAGAAAAGAGTTTGCGAATGAATAGAATTTGTATTGGCATGGTGCTCACCTTATGTCCCTATACTGTCTTAACAGTTCAACATATGCGACAGCGTGAAGGTCTTCTTCGGTTTCTTTGCCCAAGTTTTTGAAGTGCTCCGCTTCATCAACGTAATATCCTTCGAGATCATCTGTAGTCAGTCCCAGCGCTCGCAAGCCCTCTTCCAGATCCTGCCCATCTCTTTCAATAGTATTGAGTGCCTGCATGTAGTTATTCTGTAACATTGTAGCGAGGTTTTGGTATTTTTCTTCATCCCATTGTCGAAAGAAAAGATCGATTAGGACACGACGATATGCGGTGGCATAACGTGTAATTGATGCGAGCTGATTGGACGCGGAGAAGATGCGTTCCAATGTCTCCAAATCCTCGAGCCCAAGACCTGGGATATTGAGAGGATGAAAGAGCAGTTGGCAGAGGAAGTTGTGAGAGTAACCGTGGAAGGCGTTCACACAGGTGCGACATCGGCGTTCTTGAAAACGAGGCCCCAACGAACTTGAATTGATTGTCTGACTAAAGCTACACCCAATATCATAAGCCATGATCCAACTATCATCCATGACCTCCAAGGCCATTGCAACCATTGCAAGTCCATATTTTGCCCTATAGCTTTGAGATTAGTAACGGTAGTATTAAAAGAAACTAGTAAGACTTACAGCTCTCCACTTCAAATCATATCTGCCAGCCAAAGGATGAATCCATGACGGCACGCACTGGCAAACAAGCCAGTCTGCTCAAATATAGTCCACATCTTTTTCTTTGACTCCGCGCTAGCTGCCTTCCAGTTGTTGGTACAAGCCGCCAAAAAGGCCTCCTTTGCACTGTCGGTTGGATCCCCTCCTTCCTCGGTGTCTTCATCATTGTCGTCGTTGTCGTCAGCATTGGAACTGGAAGTGTTATCAGGGGGCTTGGGTCGGGACTTGACTTCATTTGCAAACTTGTCAACAAACTCGTGTGAAAGAAAGTAGTCACTATCACGGAAGATGCGAGTATCTCCGGTACGACGTCCTCCGACAGTGGCTATGCGGCGTAGTGAGTTATTACCATCACAGACCCACATCCTTGAGAATGTGAGAGGAGGCTCATCCTCGAGCTCAATACAAGGAGTCAGCAAGACCAGAGAGAAGCACAAGGAACATAAGTCAACGTACCTTGTAACAACAAGCAGGACAACTATTGCGCACACGATAATGGGGTCCATCACGTCCAAGAGCTTGGGCAATTCGGTTATCAATGTTGCGTCTGATTTCGAGGTAAATATCAAATGCATTTGATAACGCGGTCCGATAGAAGCGATGGTAGGGAATCTGTGGCAAAAAGTTAGAACCATGTGACTGAGACAGAAGTAAGACTGACGGAATATGTATGGCACAGAACTTTGGCAAACGATTCGACGCTGAAAGATGCTTTGTAGAGCTTGATGGTATAGAAGTGTTCGAGAGTACGAAGCGAAATGGCGATGGAGGGCTGTTCCAGAGAGTTGACAAGGAATCCTGCACGCGTCAGTGCCACTGCAGCCTGAGTATCCGCATCTCGCGTAATGAGTGCGGAACGTGACAAGGTGAAGATATCCAGGACGTCGATGCCAAAGTCATAGTCTAGAGTACTCTGGAAGTCGTTGCGAACCTGTGAAGTGAGCGGCGGAGTCGTGTCCCCATACTACCACTGGATGTATGCGTTGCTGAGTGGTTCAATGAGTGCATCCCATTTAACTTGAAGGGCCTGAAGTCGATTGCGCCAAGTACGTCGGTCCTTGCGTTGGCCACGTATACGTTTAGACCTTTTTTTGAATAAGTACATTAGTGATGAGTAGGAACAATAGTAATTGGACACGCACCGGACATTATAACGACAGTGAGCAATAAGATCACTGACTTCAATAACAACAGATTGAATGCCCGTGTCCACATCTTCCCATGTATCATCGTTGTCAACAGCACCGGTGAAACCATGCACATCTGTGCCAAATTGCTCCTCCATCTCTACATCTTCACCGGCGAGTTCAATAAGCGCATTTCGAGACTGTTGACCAAGGCCTAAAGAAGTGTTGAGACGAATGAAAACTAGAAAGAAGACATCAAGACACACCAGCTATGTTCTGCTTGTACCGCTCCTCTGCCTCTTTACGCTCTTGAATCCGCTTGGTGACACCGATCCTACCAGTTTGCGAGGCGCCTGCTAGACCAAACCGACCACCTCCACAACCATACTTCACTGCGAGAGAAACACCGCCACGCCGAGCCTTTGGCATAAGAAACTCGAGTTCCGAGTGTTGCAAAATAGACGTCGATACCGAGAATGACAGAGGAAAGCAGTGACACTGACAGAGACAGCGGTGACACTGACAGAGACAGCGGTGACACTGACAGAGACAGCGGTGACACTGACAGAGACAGCGGTGACACTGACAGAGACAGCGGTGACACTGACAGAGACAGCGGTGACACTGACAGAGACAGCGGTGACACTGACAGAGACAGCGGTGACACTGACAGAGACAGCGGTGACACTGACAGAGACAGCGGTGACACTGACAGAGACAGCGGTGACACTGACAGAGACAGCGGTGACACTGACAGAGACAGCGGTGACACTGACAGAGACAGCGGTGACAGACACAGCGGTGACACTGACAGAGACAGCGGTGACACTGACAGAGACAGCGTCGGGAATTTAGAACTGGAACTAGCGGACACGTGAGAGCATTGAACCCGTCTCTTGAGAACTTCCAAAGGTGCTGATTCTTCCAACAGTAGTCCGTCAAGTCTTCTTCCAAACGCGCACGCTGTTCCGAGACTGGCAAACCTCTACCTCTCCCCTTGATCCCACACCTATGCAACACTCTAAACTGCTCCTTGCCCACTTCTTCAACAATAAACTGCTCTGACCACATCCTAAACCTTTCAACACTAAACGGACCACTCCCTTCCTCACCATATCAATCTGGAATTGAGCCAAAAAGTTGGTGTCTTGCAAAATCGCCCCAAGTGAGATTCCAGTCCCGGACATAAACATAAATGTAGCAAGGAAATGAGTACTCTTCTTCTCCAAAGACGCAAGTAACGGTCTCTTTGAAGATGTAGCGCATGCAAAGGTCGAATTGTCGATAGTCGACCATCGGAAGGGGATCGAGCCATTGTTTCGACTCATGTTTGACAGCGAGTGGAGTATCATACCGGTTGCGACCTGTCAAGAGGCATAAATAAAAGAGATCTTCCGGTCTGTGGAAGCCAAAAATGTCAGCAGAATGTTTCAAGAAACTCAAACAAATGCAAGGATAAGGAGTATGAAAGGGAGTATGCGGCATCCAAACTGTAACCTGAAGCCTTAACCACTGGGCTAAAAGGGCCACAATACCAGGGTACTGGTATTGGGGGCTGCACACTATATATAGTGATCTAGACCTGTTGGGTAACCAAGTTCAACCTTCTGACACAAACCAAGTTCCCTAACGCCTTATAGTAGAGATCCAGCTGCTTTAGTTCGTACTCGTACACTTCCAAACAGGCAGTTTCGACCTCGTTGAGACTATATGTGATAGGGTTTAGTTGAACAAAAGACGTGGAAGTCAAACCAACAGAAGAATATGAAGGGGGAAGTTCATAAGGGGGAAGAGGAGTGTCTGGTCGAGACAAAAAATTCATGAGTTCAGAAAGGGAAGGGGAAGATGGTGTAGGAGTAACAAGAAGGGGAAGAGAGGAATCAGAACTATCAGAAGGGGTAGGAGAAAAGGATCGAAGACGTGGACACGGCCGCTCCGAATGGTGAGAACACAGTGTACAAGAAGGTTGTCGAGGAACGGTTGGGCCAGGGTTAGAAAATAGATCTGGAGCTTCGGCTGCAGACAGTTCAACAAGCTCAACAGGAGAAGAATGCGGATGAGGAATTAAAAGAATGAACTGTCGTCGTTGGTGATTCAAACAACAGCATCATCAAAATAACCAGGCTCAGAAGTAACAATAGAGGCATAAATGAAGAACAAAAAAGAGAATAAGAACGATAGAGAACTGGAATTGAGTTGTTTTTATAATAGAAAAGGGACAGTAGTACTCGAAAAGGAAAAAGGAAAGGAAAGTTTAATCGAAAGACTCATTGGACATAGAAGACAGGAAGGAGACAGATAGAGTTCTAGCTACATCAGCATGATATGTCGTATTGACATTCCGAGGAGGTTGAGCAGGTGATGTTGGTATTTTGGTTCGGAGTGTTTGGTTGTCGGGCCTATAGAAAAACAATCTGAGTCTCCGGATGTTTACATGACCTTTCATGACAGTCCCATCAATCTCCTGGAGTACAAAAGCATCATTGTGAAGTCATTCCCAAATGATATATGGTCCGGAATAAGTCCAATGTGTCTTATCACCTATAAGGTTATCAAGTTGTGATTCTCAGAGCCATACCCACATTCCTGGTTCATATCCCGAAAAATCGAATTGAAAATGATACCATCTAGCGTGATCTTCATTTCTTGATGTCTTCGGAAGCTTGCTCTAAATTGGGGTCACAGTGTTGCAACTGTCGAATTCTAAGTGCTAGAAGGTCAGTAGTATCTTTCACTTTATCCCAATCTAAGGTCTGCCAGGTACTTTCGGAGACATTGAACGACAAAACGGGGTTAATGCCATACAAAAGATAATAGGGGGAAAAACCTGTTGCTCGACTCGTAGTTACCCTAATTGCAAATAGTGCTGCCGAAAGGAAGTAAGGCCAAAGTCCGGTTGAATTGCCTACCATTTTCATTAAAGCTGTAACCAAGGGACTATGAGCTCGTTTGATAGCTGCGTTTCCTTTGGGATGATAAGGAGTTGATAGGATAACTTGACACTTGTATTGAGTTCATAATAAGTGCTGTACTTCTGCTTCGAATTCGGGACCTCCATCGATGGTGATGTACAGAATACCACCGAACCTACAAATGAGCTCTTTGTAAATGAATTTAGCAACATCAGCCGCTGTCAGTGTCTTCAAAGCTCATGCCTCGGGCCATAAAATAGTAGGTTTGATAGCATGGATAATATACTTCTTACTGCCTACGCCTTTGGGCATATGAATAGGGTCTAGATGAAAATGTCGAAGTAACAGCGCTTGCCAAGTTTCATGGTACAGAAGAATCGGGAGCGGTTTGATGCTCTTTTGACACTCCAGGCAAGATCGAACAAAGTACAAAACCGAGTCGTATTGATTTGGCCAATAGAATCTGTCTGAAATATGACGGTAAGTAGCATCATGGCCTCGATGGCCAGTTTCATTATGAGCCACCACTATGATGTCATTTCTTTGATCGACTTCTTCAATAACCTTTCCAGGTAATCCCTCCTTTTTCCGTTTAGGAAGTTTCCATAACACTCCATCCCGTAAAACAAAATGAGAAACCTTTTTGAGAAAGTGCACCTTAGCTTTATCCAAATCATAACAATCAGGGATTTTCTGAGTACTGAGATAAAGCCTAAACTCTTTCCACATCTCTTTTTCTTCTTGATCTGATACTCGATGGATGTGAAATTGATATTCGGAAGCTGTAAGTCTATGAGAATAAAAAGTATATTCAGTGTATTCAATGGCGATCTCTTCATCACCCATTGAACAAAAATCCTCTTCTTCATCAGTTTCTTTTCAGATGAAAAATTGTGAATGAAGGAAAGGCGTCAAGAAATTTTCGAACCGCAAAGCAGAAAAATAAAACATAGAATAAGGATCAGAGGAACGAACCACTCCGCAAGAATAAAATGAATTGATATTACTAGACATATAGTCTAGCTTGATTGAGTGAGAAGAATCACAATGAGGAATGTTGAAAGACATGATTGGATTAGAAAGTCGAATGGCAAGAGATTTGAAAATGTATTTTACTGATGATGTGAGAGAAGCTCCTTTCGGAACGAGTCTAGATTCCCCATATACGCCATTCAAAAAGGCTTCAATGAACTTGTCTTGAGACTCTTCTATTTCTTCACCTTCAACTGGTGGTCTTCTCGACAAACCATCTTCAACCTTGAACGAGGTTGCCGGAACGTGTTTAAACTCGAAATCAAAGAATTTGCACCACATAACCCATCAAAGAACTGGTGCATTGGGTACATCATCAGGTTCATGCAACATTTTCGATAGTGAAGATGCATCACAATTGAGTTGGAAATGAGTTCCCCAAACTCTGTGCCTGAGCTCCTTCAGAGCTCGATACACACCATATACTTCTGTTTTAGCTTGACCGTAATTCTGCTCTCTTTGATTGAAGGTACAACCTCCAAATAGAGCCGGGCGCTTCATTCCATCTGTTATCTGGTATAATGCCCATCCCGCTCCCATATACGATGAGTCAACTCCAACAATGATTAGTCCTTCATCCGATTCTCTTGGAAGTGACTTCACCTGAATAGCTTTCTTGTAATCAATCCTAATTAGAATCGGTGCTCTTGAAATCCTATGTTTGAGAAGCTCAAACGCCTTCGCTGCCTCCGTAGAAATATCAAACTCCACATTCGCATGCAACAACTCTGTCAACGGCCTCGTAATCAATGAGAATCCCTTTATCCATTTTCTTCCAACTCCGGCAGTGCCAAGAAATCCTCTGATTGATCCTTTAGTATAGGCCAATCAATCACTCTTTTTGCTATCGATGGCTCCATTATCCATCCTTCAAACACAACAACCAATCCAACTATCTTTAGTTTGATAGCTGCCAATATAGCTTTATGTCCAGAAGCAGTTACACCCACAAGAATCATAGCACCGAGCGTCAAATCCACATTCTGAACAAACTCGTAAAACGCTCGACCTGTCATGAACTGCCTCTGTACCTTCTTCTCTTTACCATCATTTCCATTACCTTGGTTCCAGATCATTAGCTTCCATACTACTGACTTGAGGGAAATGGCCATGCAAGCTGGCAGGAACGATTACTAGGCTACATAGGAGCTATCTCAAGTTTCATTCCATGAATCACTTTGCATAAGTACGAGCTGATTTTATTGTAAGTCATAAGGTCTTCTTGAGTTCTGTGACTATCTAAGTCTATCTTTCATGAGCAATTCCATCATTTAGCCATACATGCTAATCAGGTGCAACAATGTGAGCAATAAAATAATTTCCATTGATCCAGTATATAATCCCTCTCAAGTGCAGATTTGTTCTTACTTGATCAGTGCACATTACTCTAACAGATTTGTTTGTGTGAAGGACTACCACTATTTGTCTGCATTTTTTTCAATGATTGGATTTACAGTACCCTTCACATTTGACTGACCTGAAGGATCTGTTTTGCTTCTTTTATTCATTTTTTGCCTGATTTCATTTCTTTCTTTCTTTTTTTTTTTTTTTTGGAGTAGCGTTATGTACACGTAATGCACTGACAACGTCACCACTCTTACGTGCAACCCGCGGTCTGTGCAAGGGAATTAACCTCACACGACTTCCGGTAGGAATGCATTTACGCAGAAATCACGGGCCGGCGATGCGGCTCTCCGTGAGATACTGTGGGACTCGCGGACTTTGCTGAATACCCACTAAACCTCCATTAGGTGTGGTATGCAAGGGAGGGACTGGGACCGAACCTCACACCAAAAATACCAATATATCCGCTGAGCGGATCGATGGCCAGAAAGTGGGACAGAAAGTAGATATATCTGTAATATAGATAGGTGTCGAGACATATCTTGTATCTCAAAACTAGATATATAAACGGAAATTTGATATATTTGGACACATATCAGTACATTTGAATAGTGAACAGACACATTGTCTATCTAATCTACGAAAAGACATACAGAAAGAGCTCAAATCCAGGCTTTGGACATGGGTGTGGATATGTCACCAGAAAGACAATAAGTCCGGCTTCGTGATATAGATGCCGATAGTCCATTTTTCCTTGGTATGGATATGATAGAATTTAATTGGTTCTGGAATATCCGTTTCACAGACAGATGAACTATCAGTATTTGTATCGTGATACCAGACTTATTGTCTTTCTGGAAGCATATCCGCAACCATGTCTAGATCCTCGATTTTAAATCTTTCTGTACTTCTTTCAATAGATTCGATAGACAATGTATCTGCTCACCATTCAAATGTACTGATATGTGTCCAAATATATCAAGTTTCCGTTCATATATCTAGCTTTGAGATATAAAATATGTCTCGACACCTATCTATATTACAGATATATCTACTTTCTGTCCCACTTTCCGGCCATCAATCCGCTCGGCGGATATATTGGTATTTTTGGCGTGCCTGCGACCTCATCTGCAGTTTGTCAGATAGTGGCACACACGTGACCACCTGGCGCGGTGCTACCACTACACCACCGAGCCCCTGCCTGATTTCATTTCTCAACTCCCAAATACACCACATATGCAGTGAGTTTTTGTGTAATGAGAAACAAATCATATATGTTTAGTTGAGGCTCTGAAAATCTTCAAGTGGGTGCAAACACCCTTGGCCCACTGCTTACACACACTATTACTGATTTCAATTTTTATTAGCCTCCAACTCAAATTTTGTCTAACCCCATTTGCATTATCCATTGTGGAGTCTCAATATATATGGCAGCAGATGTGATCTAATGACCCATTTTCTTGAGACACTTTTGATAACCCCACAACAAAAGTATTCAAGTACTGATTTTGGTTATGCCACACATCTGTCCAAAACATGGAGTTATAAGTCTATATCTCCCAAGATATAAGTCAAAGAATCATAAGCACAACCCTGGTTTTTGTCATCCCATCCTGTCTGTTGTGTAAATTTGATTCATGCTTTTAATATGTCTTATATCATTATCATGGTTATTATCCAGTTTGTGGTTTTGTGCTCCATGGACCTGTGAGTAAAATACTTGCAAGTATTTCATCAGGTCTACTTGTAAGTATGTGGAACACTTTATCCCATGCAGCACTTCAGTTGTTCCAGGAGGCATGGATCTGATCCATATAGCCATGTGGATCAAACTTCATGCTTGTCTTATGTTTATTGTGAGGCTAGAGTTTACAGATGTCTTGTCCTTACCAAGCTTCGGCTAGCTGGTTCCCATATGAATTCTCCATTTGGAAAATCTTACCTTGTTACCTCATGACTGCTCACAAATCCTATGGCCTCATACTTGTCATGCACAAGCAATGGTCCATTTCCTTTGATGTATAAAGAAGCACTTCCTGAAAATGCTGCAAACATCATCAACTGTGAGAACTATGAGCACATCATAGTTCTCAATGGCACTTGTATCATAAATAACACCACAAGGTATAAAATCTTAAAATAAATACTGGAATCAATACTCAACAGACCTTACTTTCCTATCAGAAATTAGAAGAACAAGTGTTCTGTGCTGTATGTACAAAATGTCATTTTATGCTTCAGAGTCTGCACACCCATGATTTTTTATCTGAAATTGGAAAGAAATATGTATATCAGAATGTTAACATGTCAAAATCATCTTCTTATTTCTAAATACCATGCAAATGCTTTGTAAATGTACAAATAATTACAATTACACAATGTATATCATGGGATTATCATCTGTACTGAATCAGATTTTTTGACTGTGCTGTTGAAAAAAATCCGTCTGTTCTTTTCAACGGCATGGTCAAAAAATCTGAAATTTGGTACAGAGGACAATTACATGATATAGAATATGTACTTGTAATTATTTTTATAATCATGAAGTATTTGAATGGTATTTACACCCAAAAAGATGTTTTTACCAGTTAAATCTACTCATTCTCTTCAACGTAAGCTGAAATTTTGTACAGCATGGAACACTTGTTTTCTGTGTTCCTACATAGAGGAAAGCAACATCTGTTGAGCATTCCTGTACAGTGTTCCCTCGGTCCTTTACACACAAGTTTGATTCTCATATATAAATCTCTCTACTCATAGAAATATTTAATTTTAAGTTGCTCAGTATATTTTTAGTCATCTTGGAAGTATTCATCCCAAGTTATATGCATGCATTACTAGTGAAAGGATGTTTAATGCGTTGTTTCTTTTGATGAGTCCAAAATCAACGAATTTAGATCCTTTACACAGCGTGACCCGCATGTGACAAGCGTGTAATTAGTCGTTCTCCACTGCATATCCGCGTCACGCTTTACATTCCAAAAACTTCTTTAGCTTCCCCATCCATCATCACTGGGTCAAATCACTAGATTCTGGCTGCCTGACATACAGTAAAAGCATTCCATCAAGATAAAAAAATGTTCTGAGTCGAAAACTCATCTAAACATGATACAATGTTTGATATAAAAGTTGCATAACTTCCAAAATCAGAAAATTTCGTGTTAACTTGGATGTAAGTCGAGCTCAATGTATTCGAAAAATCTGGAAAAAAGATTACAGCTTCGTTTCACGCATATAATGTTGGAAATAAAAGGAATTGATGCTAGCTGCAGATATGAGGAAGATATGCTCAAGTGTGTAAACGAGTGGGGGTGTGTAAAGGACCGGGGGAACACTGTATGTATTTTATAATTGCCGAACCTTTAGGTTTGGCTCCTTACAAAAAGGTTTGTCCAGTACCATATATAGTAGTCGACTTCCAAATATATTTCGTCCGTACAACTCAGTCCAATTTCAGTTTCTACGTCAGTCTGTCCTTTGACCTCTGCCTCTTCTTACCTTGACACGACCTTATAAGCCCGGTGTTGAAAAATCTTGAGCGCTTATCATGCAGAATGATGAACAAATTCTTTTAAGTACAACAAAAACAAATAAAAAGATATGCTGCTCGCGATAGACACAATTTTCAATCAGCAAAAGCTTTTGCCCACATTATCAGCCAATCATTTGCAACTTATCATGCACACAGCTGTAGAGAAGACCAAAAAACCAGTAAGTTAGTGCCACTCAATCTACCACAGGGAACGTACCAACCTGTCTTTTGTACAGAAAAAATTGCAACAAAGTTTGGTCTCCCAAAAGGTACGTAGTTCATATACCTTGGTATCGATCAATACAAGGAATGAAATAAGACTTGCAGAGTAAGCTTTCTCTGCGACCATTAAGCTTTCTCTGACTCAAACATGAAAAGATTCAAAGGAATCAAATCATCCCATGAGAGTTGTCCTCAAAATAACGGCTCAGTCTTTCAAATTCATTTTGCTGAATTCAGATCGTGGATCATGTACTTATGATCAGTAACTAGGACCTAACTCCCCTTGAATCAGCATTTGCCTTCACTTTGCCTAATTTGTAAGGCTATTTGCTGGATGTCTGTTGTGTTAATCGTACAAGTATAGTTGTCAGTCCATTCAGAGCGCATACTGCTCTATGTTGTGTTGTTGCGTGTCTGCCCATTGAAAAGCTTATTCAATATTACCTGGATGATACATAATCACATACTTACTTATTACAAAACTATCAAGGGAAGAGCTGAGAGGAATTTCAATCATCAAACCAATGATGGAAAATGCCAACAGTCACGCTCTCATGGTATCTCGCAAACTTGTCAGCTCAGAGAAACCATATTATTGTATCTGAGTTGATCCTATTGCTCTTTAATTCCTGTAAGTAAATCTGTTTTTCTAAGTAGATCTATTTTTATAAAGGTTTGGCCCTCGCCACCTGCGGCCATACCTCCCAGTCATTTTATACATTGTGGGATTATTTATAGTACAAGTCCTGTCGACTGTGAGAACTATGATGCACATCATGTAGACAAGGATTTGCTTGTCTACATGATGTGCATCATAGTTCTCACGGTTGACAATTTGCGGCTTGTTTGAAATGCTTCTTTCTACAAATCACATGGTTCCCGACTCTCTTATACCTAATTTCCAATTAGGTATCACCAGATGCCCGGCAGAATGGTCTGGGAAATCTGGCCGAACCGGACCAGATGCCGGTCAGCTGCGGATACCCCATGTCATGTGATATGAATAGATTTCCTAAATTCCCACAGCTCCAAGATGCGCGTTAGTATGCGAGCGAGTGAAATGTGATGCAAAGAAACGATTCCCTAAAGAGGAATCGTAATGTATCATTTTCTGATTGATCACTGTTGTCGTGCATCTTGACATCTCTTAGTTACATGATTATCATTCCATGGCTGTTCCATCATTGCTTCCTGATCTACCATTGTCCTTCCTTTACATATATACTTCATAGCTTCGTAGATAGCTCCCTAGTCTGTCCACTTTGTCCCTCCAGTCCATACTGCTCAGCCTGTCTCAGTACTATGTTAATGTAGGCCCATTGTTGGCTAGGCTCTCACTGCTATCTATCTCGCTTTCCTTGTTTCCGACCCTGTGTGGTGGCTTGAGAGGCTCCCTTGACCTTAGCTGAGCTGTTCTTGACACTAAATGTCGAGAATGACCACTCCATAGTGCTGAGGCATGCTGGGAGCCACTCAGGTCATACAACAAGAGACAAGGACAAGAGAAGTAATAGATAAAAGCATAGTGAGACTGCTAACTAAGTCGATACAGTGCTGGAAAGTGATCGAACAGTGTAGACAGAAGTGAACAGGCTAGGGATGTCGGAAAAAACGTATCGTCATTACAATGAGATCAGCATATAACGGCATTATAATATGAACCGGACCGTTATAATCGCTTAGTATGACCTGGAAACGACCAAACGGACAGTTTATAGGACCTTATAATGCGTCGTAATTACGTGGACCGAGGACTTTATAACGATTTCCTCCCTGCCATAATGGCCCGTAATGGCCGGTTTCATTATGGTCATCATAAGCGCTTACAGCCGCTTACGGCTTCATATTTAAATTTCCGACAGAACTACCTACAACAGAGACAAGTACATATATCAGTGAGAACAAGGACAGGTCCATGAATAGTACTGAATAGCTATAGAGTCTGTGCATCAGAAGATCAGGAAGCATAGAAGATCAGAAGTACAGAAGATCAGGAAGCTACTGATGGTCAGGAATGATGGAAAGTACTGATGGAAGCTAATGATGGAAACTACTGATGGAATATCAGGAAGCTGATGGTGTATATGGTGACATGATGACATGGTGTAGACAGGTGTGAGAAAGGGAAAGGAAGAGTCCGATGATTCATGACACGACCTATTTGGTCATTCCCAGTAATATTACTTGGATTGTGTAATTAGTAGTCTATTACTATAGACTACTTGTGCTATTTTCAAGACAAACATAGCAAAATGTACTAAAATGGGATGTCCCAGGGTACAGTCCATGGGATTTCCCAAAGGGTAGGAAGCTTGAAATGGGATGTCCCAGGTCTTAACTAGGATGTCTGAGGGCCTTGGGATGTCTCCGGGTTCATGAACCTACTTAGGTGGATCAACTTGGAGGGGGAGCTCCACCTAATTAGGTACCTTAGGGGGGGTGCCTGAAGTGGTAGAACCATAAAGGCACAGAACTAGGCTCAGGAAACCTTATTCTGGTATTGTAGGTAAGCGGGGTTTGCACCAGCACTTATAATTCCTACAATATTCTTTCACTAAGTAGGGTTTTTCTGCAATAACATATTTATAGGGGCCAATTATCCCCATTTATGTTACTAGCTTGTGAGGGTATTATTTTCCGCAGATGCCATGAGGTCCGAGATGCCAGAACAAAGCCGGTTCAGGTTCCTCTTCTGAAGGCAAAGAGCGGGGGATTTTAGGATTGCTAAGGTAATGAACCTTGCGTAAATCCTGTCCGTCTTGTTGGGAAGGACCGCGAGGAGGATGAGAGGTATAACCTTCAATCATCTTCATCATCAGGAATCAATCTTGGAGGATTGATAAATGGGATCCATCATCATCGAGTGCCGAAAATGGCAACTTTTGAGACGTTCTGAGGGCGCTTTGATGCTAACCCCATGAAATATAAAATACTTCAGCCGATAAGTAGACGTGTGATGCTATTTGCCTTGTCCAAAAGGAGCAAAAACGTAAGATACACCATTCATTCCAATTTAGGAGTGATTTCACGAAGAAACTCCCCCTTACTTCCAATATGGTAAGTACTGCCAATTAAGGTGACGGAGTGATGTTCAGTTTTTTAATTTGGATGGCAAAGTCTATGGTGAATTCAAATTAACATGAGTCTAATGCAGCCTTAATTAGGTGCAAAGTGCTTCATCAATTGTGTAGAAATACTGCATATGATAATACTGAACAAAAGTCCAAGTAGATAAGCACTGATGCAAACGCCGAGTGCATTGCATGCTCAAGTGTTTGAGAATTCGTGAAAAGGTATATTTCTTCAGCAGGATCATAAAAATCACGAAGAATAACCTAATTGGTGACGTATTGTCTCTCGAGATGGAAAGACACAAGTGTCTGCAATTTCTTGCGACATCATGCTGTTAGTAGGAATAAATTCTAATAAATGACGTTTGTTGGTGAGGTAAAAACCTTCTAATCAAATGTTAACTTCCTTAAAGTGCTGAGCATCACCTCGCACTAAGGTTATCACCCTAAAGGGTTCCCAATCAAAAGAGAATTGTTGATTCAACGTCTAGGACTTAAAAATGACTGGTTCGATCATATAGAGATCCGATCTTAAGACTAAGATAGACATTTCCGTAGAGGAAAGTCATTTACTCTTACACTTCTCATACTTAGCAGCAGAATAAACGTGCTCATATATTCAAAGTATATAAAATACAGTGGAGTAACTAATAAAATACTAACTTAACTCACTCTTGCAGCATATTGACACACATTGGTTACACTTTTAAGAGTTTTATCTTTGTTTTAGGGCCCAAGAAAACTTTGTCAGAGTCTTTCCCAAAGTTAATCAATCCACAGCCTTTTGGCCTGGACTAAGGGTCTGACATGACAATGTCTTCAAGGGTAACATTGGCAATTAAGCCAATGTCCCTGAAGAAATCGTAGATTTCTTCGTAAAAGAATGAAGGTTATCAAAGGATTAAAGGATGGATGGCACACATAAAGTGCATGCCTGCTGTCGATACTTGCAGCATAATTAAATACACGAGTTACGACTTAGCGTAATATGCAGATCAAAGTTTTGCAGCACACGAAACGCACAGAGATTATGATTGCATCCTTTGAATAGGCAGATCAGAGAATTGCAGCGTATTTAGATGCACGACATCAATGATCACAACCTTCTTCTCATCAACTGTGGCAGTCCTAATGACCAGTCTGCAAGGCAAAGCCTGTGATCTGAAGTCGGGAAGCCATCCTTTCGCTAACAGCCAAAAAGATGGTGGTACTCATGTTGAAGTTTCCATCAGAGCGCTTGTTCAAAGTGAACAGCAGCATCTGAATAAACTGCATAATGTAAGAGATGCCTATCAGGGAGCTTAATAGTGTCACCTGATAAAAAGGGTTTGGAATGGTAAAAACTGTGCCGGTGGCTGTAAAAACATAATGTGAGTGGAGGCGGGATGTTTATCAGGAGATTGATAGCTATCTAAGGTAAAGAACCAACAGCTGAAGCCATTGTATACCTGATATCTCTGGCACCAGTGGAAAAATCGTCATAAAAGACGAAAAAAGGTCTAAAGAAGTAAAAACTTCGTTTAGTGTCAGTGACTGGCAAGACGGCCATCAACAATGACATTCCACTGGCTTTGAGGCATCAAAAGATGCTAGATCTAGGCGGGGATAAGCTAACTAGAGTACAACTTTAATAAAAAGTGTAAAAAGAAAGTTTGCAGAGTCAAACCGACAGCGTTTTTCCTACACTGTTTAAGAGTAAAAAGCAGCCACAAGGGGGCTACTCAACGGTGACATCAAACACGCAGCACAAAGCTAACATGCTTTTTATCCAATTTCCCAGATATGCAGCACAAAGCTCACATAAATCTGGTACTGTTCAGCATTTGCGCTGTACTCAAAGTACTGCAGCAAACTAACTGGTAAAAATAAATCGCACTATGCACAAAGCACTGCAACAGGTCTAATTTCAGGTGCGTTATGCGGATTTTGTAAATGATCATGGCGATTTTATTATTGTGTATATTTATTGCAGCGGATAAGACACGCAAATTAATTACAACAAGAATAATTACATAGATCAACTAATCGCAAGGTTATAGCTGTGGATTGGTCCAATCGCAGCATGTAATGATGCGTGAATCGGTGATCACACAAAGATGGCAGCGTGTGACAATGTGCAGATTAATGGGAGCAACCTGCAGATTAGGATTGCAGCGAACAAAATGCGCAGATCAAAATCGCAATAAAAAGAGTAACAACGATTGCAGCAGATAAAATGCACAGATCAATAAACTATCTAATTAAAGAGAGGGAAATTACCGCAATAACTATGAGAGAGATCAACAAATGCAGTGTGTAAAAACGCGCAATACGATCACCACTTCGTTTCCAGATAGTCGGAGATCAACCACCTCCTGAGCTAACATCGAGGTTTGCAGCCAGTTATGGGGCATGTTACGATGAGCTATAAAGGAGGGTGGACCTTGGGGCCCATAACCTGTCAAGGGCAGCTAATGCTACTACTGAGTACACAATGGCATGACCTACCACGACATATCTGGGGACAGGGAAGTTAGATGTTAGTATTATACTTAGAAGGACTTAGGGCAACTGCTCCTCCAATATAGGGAAAAGACTTCTTCTTATATTAAGGCAGGTAACTACTGTCCTTATATACTACAAAAGAGAGTGCACAGACCATGCAGTGCTCATAGGTGTAAGACATATGCTACATAAGAAAAGAGGCTGTGCATAATTGTAGATGGAAATGGAACAAAGTTCAACACTGGTATTGGAGAAGAAATTTGGGAACATCCAATTTCTCCACCCCTTCATTTGCCTTCTAATTTGCAAATCTCTAGAGGAACTCCTGACCAATTGCGAACTTTGTCTATTTGATCTCAACGAGCACTCAATTCCATGCGTTATGCACACACAGTCATTTGGGACAATTTAAATGTCCCTTCACAATTCTTATCCTCTCAACTTCGCTTCCATTATTGTTCTTATGGACATATGATCCGATATGGTGCTCCTTCTCAATGTCACCAAGGACATGAAATTGTCCTAATCACTAATTGTTATCACACTGAAGCAGAATGTCAAATTCTTCACAATTATTATCACAATCCTGTCAATACCTCTTCTATTCCTACTATTCAGTCCTATGAAGATGTACTTGCAACTCACCGATGGCATGCAGTCAGAACCTTTGGGGAAGCTCATTTCTTGTAGCACACAACTCGTGCTGAATGGGATGATGACAGAAATTATGAATCTAGTTGAGCTATTACTGATTTTGCTAATGCTATGCCACGAAATGCGGCACATCCTGATGGATCTCTCCGAATGCAAATAAATCGAGTAATGCTATCTGTCATGCAAATCACCGATCATCTCACAGATTATAACCGAGATCTTGAACCTGGATAAGTTGAAGACACACGCACTGGGCTCAAATTTCTGTAATTCCTTGGAATTTCATTAAAATTACAGAAGAATTATGATTATAAATTCAGTATGTAATTCCAGTGGACTTATAGAGGAGATACAAAAAGTTTTTTCATTCGGAATTTCTTTGGTTTAGCAAATGGCTATACAGAGGACATACAGTGTGACAGATTGTCACAGTATTTCCATCCAGAATTTCAAAAAGAATTACAGTGGAGATACAGAAGGAGGAAAATTTTGTAAAGTCTTCAGTAAGTCATAAGAAATTACAGTGGAATTACAGTACACAATTTTCAGTGATTCCAGATGACTTACAGAATTATGTAATCAGAAGCTTACTGTAATTCCATTGTAAAATTAGCAGAATTTCAGAAATAGCTTGCATCCTATTCAGTAATTCCAGTGTAACTCCAGTGGAAACACACTGGAAATACAGAATAACATTATTGTGACATTTTTGTCACAAATATTTACAGAATATACAGAAGAATTATAAGGGAATTACAATTAGAAAGTCATACTGTAATTACATTGTAAAATTGGCAGAATTTCAGAATTCAGTTGTATATGACTTCAGTAATTCTATGGTAAATCCATTGGAAATTTAATGGAGTTACAATGTGACACGTTGTCACAACAAATCTATAAAACATACATGTAAGAATAATAAAATATATGTGAACAGAAATTGTGACATTATTACCAGTTTACCATGATAAGATTGGTAGATACTACTGGAAGGTCTAGAAATATGTCACATTCTGTTGTATATATTCAGTTTCCAATTTATTTACAATGAAATCCAAAATAATGTGACAGCTTGTCAGAGTAAGTCCTTGACATATACAAAAATATGACCAGGTTGCGACCAAGAGATGACCAAGAGTCCACCAGGGCGTGACCAAGGGACCACCAAGACGCCACCAGGGCATGACCAAGACACCACCAGGTCGTGACCAGGACACAACCAGGTCACGACCAAGACACCACCAGGGCGTGACCAAGAGTCCACCAGGGTGTGACCAAGAGACCACCAGGTTGCAACTGAGGGATGACCAAGTTACGGCCAGGGCGCGACCAAGACACCACCAGGTCGCAACCAAGGGACGACCAAGACACCATCAGTTCGTGACCAGGACACAACCAGGTCACGACCAAAACACCACCAGGGCACGACCAAGGGACAACCAGGGCGTGACCAAGACACCACCAGGTCGCTACCAAGACATGACCAGGGCATGACCAAGACACCACCAGGTTTCGACCAAGAGATGACCAAGTTACGACCAGGGTGTGACCAAGATGTGACCAAGATGCGACCAGGGCGTGACCAAGACACCACCAGGTCGCAACCAAGACACCACCAGGTCGCAACCAAGGGACGACCAAGACACCACCAGTTCGCGACCAGGACACAACCAGGTCGTGACCAGGGGACGACCAAGACGAGACCAGGACACAACCAAGACACCACCAGGGCACAACCAGGACACAACCAGGTCACGACCACCACCAGGGCGCGACCAAGGGACCACCAGGTTGCGACCAAGGGATGACCAAGTTACGGCTAGGGCGCGACCAAGACGCGACCAAGACGTGACCAGGGGGTGACCAAGAGACACCACCAGGTCGCGACCAAGGGACGATGAAGACACCACCAGTTTGCGACCAGGACACAACCAGGTCACGACCAAGACACCACCAGGGCGCGACCAAGGGACGACCAGGGCGTGACCAAGACACCAACAGGTCGCTACCAAGACATGACCAGGGCATGACCAAGACACCACCAGGTTGCGACCAAGAGGTGACCAAGTTACGACCAGGGTGTGACCAAGATGTGACCAAGATGCGACCAGGGCGTGACCAAGACACCACCAGGTCATGACCAAGGGATGACCAAGATGCAACCAGTTCGCGACCAGGACACAACCAGGTCGTGACCAAGGGACGACCAAGACACGACCAGGACACGACCAAGACACCACCAGGGCGCGACCAGGACACAACCAGGTCACAACCAAGAGACGACCAGGGCGTGACCAAGAGATGACCAGGGCGTGACCAAGAGACGACCAGGGCGTGACCAAGACACCACCAGGTCGCAACCAGGACACAACCAGGACACGAACAAGACACCACCAGGTTGTGACCAAGGGATGACCAAGTTACAACCAGGGTGCGACCAAGGGACAACCAGGTCGCAACCAAGACACAACCAGGGCGCAACCAAGACACCACCAGGTCGCAACCAAGACACAACCAGGGTGTGACCAAGGGATGACCAAGATGCAACCAAGGGACGATCAAGACACCACCAGGGCGTAACCAAGGGACAACCAAGATGCGACCAAGACATGACCAAGACACCACCAGGGCGCGACCAAGACACCACCAGCTTGCAACCAAGGGACGACCAAGACACCACCAGGTCACAACCAAGACACCACCAGGGTGTGACCAAGAGACAACCAAGGGACAACCAGGTTGCGACAAAGACATGACCAAAACATGACCAGGGCGTGACCAAGACATGACCAAGACACGACCAAGACATGACCAGGGCGTGACCAAGACACCACCAGGTCGCGACCAAGACATGACCAGGACACGACCAAGACAGTGACCTGGTCGTCCCTTGGTCGCGCCCTGGTCGTGACTTGGTCATCACTTGGTCACAACCTGGTGGTGTCTTGGTCGTGCCCTGGTCATGTCTTGGTCGCGACCTGGTGGTGTCTTGGTCACGCCCTGGTCATGTCTTGGTCATGTCTTGGTCGTGTCTTGGTCGTGTCTTGGTCGTGTCTGGGTCACGCCCTGGTCGTGTTTTGGTTATGTCTTGGTCGCAACCTGGTTGTCCCTTGGTCACACCCTGGTGGTGTCTTGGTCGTGACCTGGTTGTGTCCTGGTCTCGACCTGGTGGTGTCTTGGTCGTCCCTTGGTCGCAACCTGGTCGCGTTAAAGTGCAGAGCACTACAACTGATATAGATATGGGCTGTGTGGCTGAGTATAGTAGATATCAATATATCAACAATAAGATCACTCTAAAAATAAAGCAATCTCAAAGCCAATACACCAATGAATACTAAACTAATCCTCAATATGTAGTGTATGCAAGCGAGTCTGGGGTTCGGAGACAGAATCCTTTTGCAGCAAACACACAAAACAACAGTGAAGCAAAGTTTAATCAAGTCTGGAGTTGAATATTCTAGTCACGACTCAATATATCAACAGATATCTAAGTCTAGACAAATACACAAAAGTAAATGTGAGGTCTATACACTCAATAGAATGTAAATGTGATAGATTTGGTTGTGGAAGTAAAGGTATCGAAGATGATAACCCCGCAATACAAGTCTGAATGGCTTTCGAGGCGAAACAGGGGCTTGTACTACTTGAAATATATCTGAATGGCTTTCGAGGTGAAACAAATATATAACCAATGAAGAAAACACTTAATAAAGTATCTTCCCGCAATATAATCTAATGGCTTTCGAGGCGAAAAGACTATATCACTTGCTGACCAGTGCGAATGGCTTTCGAGGCGAAACCACTGATTCAACCGACAGTTCAGAGTTAACCAATTTAACTTCTGAAAAGGCACGAAGTTATCACCAACAAAATTTATACTATTGAGCGGAGAAATGTGTATCTACAAATCTCGTACTCTTCCGGAGCCGACTTTCTGGTTAAACAAACTTTAAAACAACAAAGGTATGCTTTTATGATACTGGAGATCTCCTCCTGAATCAGCTGTCCTAAGTGCAAGCAAGAACCGTACTACAGTCACTGGAGGACCTAGTTGTATCTACTGTCCTTTTATATGTACAGAGTAAAATGAAAAATAAAGAAACTATTTTATCTAGGAGATCTACAGTCCTCCTACTATATATGGTATGTAGAAATAAGCTTTCGTAATTTACGTGCGTGTCACAGTCCGTATATAGAAACTTTGTTACTTATTTCGTCTCTCTAAATTAATTTCTTTAAGTCTGTACTTGTTTCTTTTAATCTAGATTTATTGTCGTGCCTCCATGTACTGGCCGATGAGTCATCTACATTGACAAGTCCTGACTCGATCTTTCTAATATCTGGACTCTCATTGGTTGAGAGTCATACTCTGTCAAATTCTGTCATACCGGAGCCCTAGGCGGGTCTGCGGATAAATTTGTAGTATGCGCCCATCATCGTCATACCCCTAAGTCTAGTCATAGCGAGTCACAGGTCTGTCAGACTCCTATATCTTTTATCCTGATTAAATCAAATAAGTGGAACTTGTTTCTAGAAACGTTGCTCCGCCTCTCTGGATCTGTTCTTTGTAAGGCACGTGATCGTCGCAACCGATCATCGATTTAGATTCTAATTAAATTTAGACTTTAGACTTGACTTTAGTCTCGACTCGAAGATAATTTTAGTCTGGAGTTAATTCTATTCCCTTTGGATCAGGACATAATTATATTTATATTAGCCACAGTGGTGTCAGCCACTTCCCCTAGGTCTGGAGGACTCATTCTGTTTTACTTGGCAAGGTCCAAGCTGAAATGCTTAGCATAGACCCTCATAACTAGATAAATCAATTAATCTACCATAGTCAAGTAGTCACTTCTATCATCTCTGGATACAATTTTCCTTGTGGAACAAGTCTGGACTTAATATGTATTGACTTAATACAATTATTCCTCTTGACTATCAGTCCGGGACTCACTATAGTCCTCTATTTCCCTTATTACTAATACTATAGACATTCAGGATTTAATAGTAAATCGCGAAAAATCTATGGTATTGATTTTCTAGTGTATTAGCGTCTTGGTCGCAACCTGGTTGTCCCTTGGTCACACCCTGGTGGTGTCTTGGTCGTCCCTTGGTCGCATCTTGGTCATCCCTTGGTCGTGTCCTGGTCGCATCTTGGTCGTGCCCTGGTTGTCCCTTGGTCGCGCCCTGGTTGTAACTTGGTCATCCCTTGGTTGCAACCTGGTGGTGTCTTGGTCGTGTCCTGGTTGTGTCCTGGTCGTCCCTTGGTCGCGCCCTGGTGGTGTCTTGGTCGTGACCTGGTTGTGTTTTGGTTGTGCCCTGGTGGTGTCTTGGTCACGTCCTGGTCGCGTCCTGGTCGCGTCTTGGTCGTCCCTTGGTCGCGACCTGGTTAACCTGGTGGTGTCTTGGTCGTGCCCTGGTCATGTCTTGGTCGCAACCTGGTGCTGTCTTGGGCACGCCCTGGTGGTCCCTTGGTCGCGCCCTGGTGGTGTCTTGGTTGTGACCTGGTTGTGTCCTGGTGGTGTCCTGGTCACGACCTGGTGGTGTCTTGGTCGCGCCCTGGTGATGTCTTGGTTGCGCCCTGGGCGTGTCTTGGTGGTCCCTTGGTCACGCCCTGGTGGTCTCTTGGTCACAACCTGGTCATCTCTTGGTCGCAACCTGGTCATATTTTTGTATATGTCAAGGACTTACTCTGACGAGCTGTCACATTATTTTGTATTTCATTGTAAATAAATTGAAAACTGAATATATACAACAGAATGTGACATATTTCTAGACCTTCCAGTAGTATCTACCAATCTTATCATGGTAAATTGGTAATAATGTCACAATTTCTGTTCACATCAAGGGTGGTCCGGCATTGCGGACTGGCACACTCCGGCAGTCGGTCGGTCGAGTGGTTGAGGTCACTAAAAAATTTTGGAGGGTCAAGATTTTTGGGCCACACGTCACCTAGATTGATGTATTTTGGATTGTAAATATAGAGAAACACTAGAGAATTGAAGATCCGTAAAAACAAACTCTAAATCCAGCTTTGAGTCAGCAGTTGCCATCGTGTCGGGATGACCTATGGGTCAATTTATACCGTTCTTCTCTTCACAAAAGAAATACTCAAGTAGTTTTAATTTGGTTTTGTCTTTTTTGTACCCTTAAATAATTCTTTTCCAATGCGGAGCTACTGAGCCAATATTTGACTAAAGGTAAGGGTAGCAATTTTTCAACTTATTCCTTTGTGCTACCAGTGAGCAAACGGTGAGCTACAAACACATATCATTTTACTCCATAATTTATGGCCCAATCCTGGCCCAATATGGATTCCTGTCATCAATGGACATGCGAAGTACCCATTTCCTCTCGAAGATTCATTGTTAACTTGTTACTATTGTGTGACCAAAAATCTCATTCCGAGAAGCCGGTTTGCTTAGTCATGGGAACCTCCTTCCAAATATGGAAGGAGCGGTCAGTCGGTCAAGCAGCAAAGGTCTTCAAAAAAATTTTAACATTGTGTAAAAAAATAAAATTTTTGACCACCCTTGGTTCACATATATTTTATTATTCTCACATGTATGTTTTATAGATTTGTTGTGACAACGTGTCACATTGTAACTCCATTGAATTTCCAATGGATTTACCATAGAATTACTGAAGTTATATA
>ML179204.1:6802-53637 GCA_004369135.1 Dendrothele bispora CBS 962.96 | reverse complement strand
TGGTGTGCGACAATTATTTTCGGACATGAAAATGTACGCACAGACCATGCCTGTCCCCCGGATGAATATAGATTCAAGGACAGCCTCATCGAGAAACTACCTCAATCTATGAGGAGAATCGTACTCAACGATGGGTTGAGTGCAAATACTGCATCCGTCGACGAGATCATGCAGCGAGCGTTGGCTGTAGAATCAGGGTGGGAGTCAGAAGCATACTATAATGCTCCTACCAAAGTGAAGTTAGGAGGAACGATCCCGAAAACGATGACGAAAGTCAAGCAGGAACGTCACCAGGTAGTTGACCACGCGAGGATTCGCGAGGTCGAAAAGAAGTTCGAGAAAGATAAGGAGAGAGACAATTGCCTCCCTCCTAGACAACCGCGTAACGATCCTCCACGAAGACCTAGCCAACCCCGTGGAGGGAAAGTCCGCACGGTCCGTTTCATAAAGGACCAGAAGAAAGGAAGATGTTGGGGATGTGGAGAACTGGGTCATTGGGCCGATGACCCTAAATGCCGAAACTACCAACCTGGCACTATGATAGCCAGGATAATGGAAATAGACGAGTCGGGGGATGAAGATCCTCCAACGGACAATGAAGAAGGCGAGAGGGCTGCAGCTGCAGACGAAAACCCAAGCACTGATGAAGCTGGATCCACAGATAAGGCGGATCCATATGGAGAGGAATGGTACCCGGAAGATGAGACGGATGGTCACCTAGTAGGGTGTTCGTCAAAACAATGCAATGTGGGAAGGGTTCTTCAACATGGAAGACCTGAGAACCTCTAGTAAAGACGACAAACCGTCGTCTGAAGAGTATCTCACTGCCGAGGAAGAGACTATGGAACCCACGAAGTGGAATCCTAAAGACGATGCCCGTGAAGAACATGAAGAAGCCACCGTAGACTTCGGTGACTATCTAGCCTCAATCAGAGAAACACACAAAGAATGCTTCGTGATGAATGCCTCGACACCAAAGTGGAACAAAGTCCCACAAACCCAGAGATGCCCTAATAGGACGTTTGAAGAGAACCGTTGCCTGGCAAGCTGGGTAACCGTCAACAAGATGAAGTGCTTTGCACTTTTTGACACCGGGAGCACTACGGATATCCTCAGTCCAGAGTTCGCAAAGATTGCGAAAACGAGGATATTCAATTGTCGAACCCAGTCACCCTACAACTTGGCACCAAAGGTAGTAAATCAAAGATAAACTACGGGTGCGAAGCGGACTTCTCATTAGGAAATGAGGAAACAATGATATCGGGAAGAAGCTACTTTGATGTAGCCAATATAGATCGATACGACCTGGTGATAGGATGCCATTTCATGAGGAAATATGGCATCGCCGTGGACCTAAATACGGATAGTATCCGTATCAAAGGTAAACGAATCCCTACGATACCGGTAGAAGAAGAACAACAAGAGTTAATCCGTCGTTCTTCAAAAAGGATAATCGAAGAAAACAAAGGGAAAGAGAGATCTTCCGCTATGTCGGAAGATAGAGGGGGAGGACATGGGGACACGAGAAAGTGACATGAGGTAGGAGGCTATAACTCAGCCTCCTCCAAACGAAAAAAGCCCCCATGGAAACCCAAGCTTCCGGAGAATGCCATCCTAGAAATCAAGGATGAACAAGGGTCAAAGACGTTGAACCCTATAAGCCCCCTACTCCCGGTACTCCTGGACCCGGACGACAAGATAACAAGCAAAGAGCTCGAAGAGCTCTTCTTCGATACCTTGAATGGAGATAAGAATCTCCATGATTACCAAGATAAGGTACTAGAAGCAATGGACCTTGTCAACGAATTCACAGTGTATATGGGATATGAGATTGAACCGAACGTAGATCCAAAGGACCTACACCCGGTCCACGAACAACTCAGGGCGGCGTCGGAGAGGTACGCAGCCCAAAACCCGAACATGAAGAGGATACCTACAGAAGAGGACATCCCTGCCCTCAGAGAAAGGTGGTTAGCAGAGTATAGCTACATCATGGATGGCGTCCCAGAACAATTACCCCCATGGAGGGTAATCAACCATACTATCCCGCTCGTGGACCCCAATAAGCAGTACAACTACTACCTTCCGAGATGCCCGGATTCCTTGAGAGGGCACCTTAAAGATAAGATAGATCTGTATTGCCGAGCAGGATGGTGGGAACCTACGGCAGTAGCCCAAGGTATACCAATGCTGTGCGTCCCGAAGAAAGACGGGTCGCTGCGAACACTCCTGGACTGCCGACAAAGGAATGCGAATACGGTGAAAGACTGTACCCCGATGCCTGATCAGGATCTGATCAGAATGATGACGGCTAGTAGGAAGTGGAGATCGAAAATCGATCTCTCCAACGCGTATGAACAAGTACGAGTAGCAACGGAGGATGTTTGGAAAACAGCCTTTGCTAGAGTACAAGGAACGTTTGTTAGTAATACTATGCAACTAGGAGACTGCAATGCTCCCTCAACCTTCCAACGACTAATGAACACGATATTCCGAGATTACATAGGCGTGTTCATGTACGTGTATTTAGACGATATCTTCGTCTTCAGCGATTCTATAGAGGAGCATGAAGTGCACCTCCAACTGGTATTCGAAAAGCTACGCGAACACAAGTTCTACCTCAGAGGTAGCAAGTGTGAGCTATACGCGGAATCAATGCTGTGTTTGGGACATAGCATAGACGATAAGGGTCTGCACACGGATGCGGACAAACTGGCGGTCATCCGCAACTGGAGGACGCCCCGAGATTACCACGACGTCCAAAAGTTCTTGGGCGTCGTAAACTATTTAGCAACGTACTTACCACACGTAGCTGACTACACGACCCCGCTCTCTGAGTTGTCTAGAAATAAACAACCCTTTATGTGGAGACCGGTGCATGATGCCTCGTTGCAAGGCATAAAAGATCTATGCTGCTCGGAGAAGGTCCCTGTACTTCGGCCAATTGACCCCAATCTGGATGAACCCATCTGGGTAATCTGCGATGCGTCGGTAACAGGAGTAGGAGCCATGTATGGTCAAGGACCAGTATGGCAAAGTTGCCGACCAGCGGGATTCATGTCGAAGAAGTTCACGGACGCCCAAAGAAACTATAGAGTCTTTGAAACAGAGACACTAGCTATCCTAGAAGCCCTCCTCAAGTGGGAGGACAAACTCATAGGATATAAAGTCAACGTGGTCACGGACCACGAATCCCTAAAGTTCTTCCAAACACAAAAGCGATTGTCAAACAGACAAATGCGGTGGATGGAGTATCTCTCGAGGTTCAACTTCGAGATAACGTACATCAAGGGAGTCCGCAACAAAGTTGCAGACGCGTTGTCCAGATACTATGAGTCGGACAGACCAGGAGAGAAACATAGAATGCAAGACTATGTTTCAGCCGATGTGAGACTGGATAAAGAAGGGGAGGATCTACCCATTGGTTGAAAGGAGGAGATGCAGATGCTCATTGAGCAAATGTCCGCTATTCGCCAAACGGCGAATCTCAAGGAGAAACGCGAACCACGAGACGACGAAGCAGAGAAATTGGCACAACCCCACGAAGAAAAAACACCTACGCTGAGCCAACAGTCCAAGCGATTTGCTCAAACCACCATCCTAGACTCGAAAGCTTCGGGCAAGGATCTAAAGCTAGAAGTATACGGAGAAGATGATACCTTCAAGGAAGATATCAAAGAGTTCTATAAAAACAACCCAACGTTCTCCAGAATCCTGGAAAACCCAATGGATCATCCCCGGTTCAGAATGGATAATGGGTTCCTGTGGACAGAGAACCTAGCAGGAGAAAGTGTACTATGCATCCCCGAGTCTCCCAAAGGGAAACGATCCCTGCGAGGGGAGATAATACAGAAAGGGCATGAAATAATAGGACACTTTGGGCCGCAACGTACTGCGGACTACATCCGTAGATGGGTCTGGTGGCCAAGAATACACGGCATGGTCACCAAGTTCTGCAGGACTTGTGAACTATGCAACAGGGCAAAAGCAGAATACCGGAAACCAATGGGAAAACTCCATTCCCTACAAATCCCAACAAGACCATGGCAGTCCATTGGTATGGACTTCATAGGACCTTTTCCCGAAGTAGAAGGGAAGAACTACCTGTGGGTAGTGATATGCAGGATGACCTCACAGGTACATCTGATCCCCATACACACCACGAATACGGCGGCGGACCTAGCCAAAATCTATGTCCGGGAAATCGTATGGCTGCATGGACTCCCTGAGTCCATAGTATCGGACAGAGACAGCAAGTTTACGGCCACATTCTGGAGGGAAACCCACCGCATACTTGGGACAAGACTCCTCATGTCGACGGCCTTCCACCCACAAACCGATGGAGCGTCGGAACGCGCCATAAGAAACATCAATCAAATACTCAGGACGACAGTACAACCTAACCAAAGGGATTGGTTAGACAAGGTACCAGTAGTGGAGTTCGCCATAAACTCCAGTGTCAGTGAAACGACGGGATTCGCGCCGTTTGAGCTAAACTACGGGTACTTGCCCGTAATGATGAGGGAAATTATAGGAATAGAAAAGATACCCCCGGGGGTACGAGCATTCGCAGTACAAGCGATGCAAAACTTATACGATGCTCATGATAGCATCATCGAAGCCAGAGTGATCCAAACGCATAATGCGAACAAACTCAGAGGTACAGAACCTGTACTAAATGTCGGTGATAAAGTATACCTATCAACGAAGAACCTAAACCTGCCTAAAGACAGGACAACCAAGCTCTGCCCAAAGTTTATTGGGCCGTACACCATAAACAATGCCGACCAAGAAAAGTCGACATACGAACTAGACCTCCCCGAGGATCTACGCAAGAGAAGACTCCACCCCAGATTCCACGTCTCCCTACTCCGGCCGTTTGAAGAGAGTGACTCAGTCCTCTTCCCGGATAGGACCAAACCAGAGCCATATGACTTCGGAGCGCCGCCAGATGCGGAGTTCTTTGTAGAGGCGATTGAGGGACACGACTGGAGGGATGGAAAACCGTACTTTGCTATTAGATGGATGTTGGGTGACATGACTTGGCAGCCGTACGCGGATGTCAAAGAGTTGAAAGCACTCGACGAGTACTTCAAGGTAGCAGGGGTAAAACGTTGGCAAGATTTGCCAAAGAAAGAACCCCTAACTGAGAAGAGGAAGCGAGGCAGGCCTCGCAAGAAAAAGTAAAGAAGGAGCGCACGGGCCAATCACGTGACTTACCACGTGATGACAAATTTGATAATTTCGGAACTCGCTACGGTCAAACTTCAACCGCCACTCACCATGTCCAATCACCCAATGACACCATCCAACCAAAACCGCTCAGGAGGTAGCTCGTCGAGCAACCAACCCGGAGCCGGATTTGGAGGGGGAGGACCTTACCCCCCTCCACCAACCTCGACCACAAACTCCTCGTCGACCCAAGATGTGGCGATGGGCTCGACCCCGAACAATCATTGGATCTTTGACACTTGGACCAGAACGCTGGTCCACAACACGGAATGCACGACGTGCGACGCGTATCGTCAACATGTCATGCGAAATGCCAACAGGAACGATCGCTCTCTGGAACAAGCCCGCGTAGAGAGAGACAGTTACTTCACGACCTTGGGAAGCGCCGACGTCCTCCGGGACCTCGCAGAAAGGAACAGAGAGGTGACTGAGTTAGAGAGGGAAGTCGCTAGATTGAGGAGAGAAAGAGATGACGTGAGGTGGAGGAGAGAGGAACTAGAGAGGAGGCTCGAGGACAGAGAACGAGCACCTCCTGTGCCAACCAACCAGCGCCGTCGATCTCCGCGTCGATCTCCACGACGAGAGAGTGCTAGAGAGGAACGACGGAGCGCATCACCCAGGAGAGTGAGTGGAAGAGACCGAATGCCCCCTCCTCCCAGAAACCCAGAACCTCCACGACATGCGGGGACCGTACAGTACCCACTAACCCGAACCCCAATCCACCTCCTCAACAAATGAGAGTTGAGGCGGTACCACAGACGACGACGACGACAGCGACGATGCCCCATCCAATCGAAAGGGCATTGGGCCATTGGCGGAGGACTCTGAGGAAGAAGAAGAGGACTCTGAAGAAGAGAGGAAGAAGAAGAGGAGAAAACTCCCAAAACCCCCAAAGCTTCCCAACACTCGACGACGACCCCCACAACAAGGAACGACCCGCCCTCTGGTTGTACCAAAAGACCAGCGCATGAATATGCGAGCACCTTCCATGGGGCAGCTGGCGAGTTTGGGACGCCCTGCATCGTCGAACGGGCCCTTCACGTTTGAAGGAGTCCAATCGGTAAACGATGCTCAACAACTGCTAGCGGCAACAGAGAGAGCAGGAAACTGGGCGGCGCTACACCAGGCGCAGCGTGTAGCTGCTGTGGTGTCGATCATGAACCACGACCGCCAACCGGTCCCACCTGGGGCCAACTACCTCGTCCAACACTGGCGACGACCCCACTGGCTACAAGACGCCCAGTTGTTGAGGGAGACGTACGAATGCGACGACTCCGCCGACTTCACCTTTGGCGTTATGCCACCCGTGCCACAACGGCAACCAGCAGACCCCATGCGCGAACAAGCGCCCTGGATAGCCCTGTATGGCCACCCGTGGACACACACGGGAGTACATGTATCAACAGGGTTCCAAGTGGACCTAGCGACGTTGATGGGGAATAACCTGTTTAGGTTATTGCATCCAAGAGGTAGTCGCCCGGCGCGCTTGCGCTTCATGTACATGTTCGTAGAGTTGGCATCCCAACCGTTCCTGTACGAACAACTCCTACGACACTGGAATGTGTCAGTCGCCGCACAAGAATCACTCGAACCCCTCCCAGCTCTGGAGGTTATGGCTAGGGAAGGAAGGTTCTCTATGGAGGCCCTAGTGAGAACATTGGCACGGCGAGGGGTTACCGCCGAGCTGATGAACTCCATCAACGACTGGGGTATCCAGTTCCTCGCGGATGCGACAGTAGTCTTCCCAGAAGAACAAGCCTTCTGGAGACAGCTACAAGGGTCTGTGTCCCAACGTCTTCGATCCTTTGGCCAACCCCCAGTACAAGACCTGGGAATCGATCGTGCATGGACTCCACCAGATGAATGGAACCTGGTGGAACGAGGGGAGCAAATGGCTAGGGAACGCCTCCAACGAATAAGTCTGAATGGCCAGACTACTAGGGGAACCCGCGGCTACAATCAACGAGCCGGAGAGACACGCCAATTGGCCCGGACCGAACGTTTTGCCATCCAACACACCTCACCTGCAGCGTCAAGCAGTACGACGCCGCAAGCACCAGCACCGACAAGCTCTACGTCGGCCCTCCCCGTGGGTGATCCAGTACAGGTACACCAGCCTCCTGTGTCAACAGGTAATACGTTGACCCAAACTACGGACCCGTCAGACAATACGACGGGACCTCTACCCCAGGCAGCAATAACACCTGTCTTGGACACGGAAATGGCAGAACCTACTGATGAAGTGGCCTCTCTCCTTACTCAAACAGTTGACCCCTCAGCAGCCATGGATACGGAGGACCACGCTGAAACCTCAGGATGAGCTAGGGGCTTGGGTGGAGAATATTCTATTGCATCGACGACTACTTGTACATACGGGTGGAAAGCCCTACTTAGGGCTTTTGTGGGGGAGGGTGTAACGGATACGATTTACTTACATACATACATGTGACTGATACCTATTTAGGCCTCACACGTGAACACGTGTGAGGCTAACTTTTACCTTTCTTGTCATTACTTACTCGCACCAATCCATATACGTGGCACACTCATTGCCTTGGGCTCGCGGGAAGTAAGATCGGAAAGGTATATTTGTTACATTAACTTTCCTTCAAGTATTACTGTACTGTTCCCATTCCAGTTATTTCCAATGTTTGATTTCTTAATCTCTTTGGAAATCTTAAATAATACTACTTCAACAGATATTTAGACAACATGACTGCCTATGTAAGCTAAATCTTCAAACAAGCCACTCTCTTTTCCATGTCTCACATCCATCACCCCTGAAAATCGGTTGTTGGAGAGAGATTCCAGGTATTTGGAGGAATATAGATGTTAACCAAATTTCAGATTTTCCAAACTAAAGAATCATGCTTAGAAGATTGTTTTTGGGATTGTCTCTGAAAAAATGTCCTTGCTCAGTACTTACATAGTTTTTGTCCATGCTCATTTGCATCAAACTACTCACTCTGAGTCACCATTAAACACCTGCTTACCATAACATACTTTTCCCAATGCTTTTTTGCATCCCTGTGAGAAAAAAACTTTTCTTCACAGTAATATAATGACTCAAGAACCACTAAAGATACCAAAAGAATGATTAAAGGCTTTATTTCCTGTGTCAAAATATTTGTAGAAAGCTGGTTACATGATTTTTTTCAATCTGTGTTTGCATCCCCTGGGAAAAAACATTTCTTTACTTTCATTCAGTAATCTACTGATATCTCAAGAAGGACTAAAGATATTACAGAACTAATTAAAAATTCGAATACCCCACCCCAAATTACCCCTAGAAATCTACTTACAGAATTTTTTCGATTCTTATTTGCATCCCCCTGGGAAAAAAACAATTTTTTGCTTACTTTCACTGTAATTTACTGATATCTAGAGAACCGCGAAAGATATTACAAAACTGATTGAAAAATCGAATACCCCACCCGAAATCACCTCTAGAAACTCGCTTACATAATTTTTTTTGCTCCTTATTTGCATCCCCCTGAGAAAAAAAACAATTGTTGCTTTCTTTCACTGTAATTTGCTTATAACTCAAGAACCGCTAAAGATATTCCAAATCTGTTTGAAGATTTGGATTTACCACCCCAAACTACTTCAATAAACTCGCTTAAATGATTTTTTTTCCATCCTATTTGCATCCCCCTGGGAAAAAAACAATTGTTGCTTTCTTTCGCTGTAATTTTCTTATATCTCAAGAACCGCTAAAGATATTCTAAATCTGATTGAGGATTTGAATTCCCCACCCAAACCTACCCCTAGAAACCCACTTACATAATTTTTTTTCGATCCTATTTGCATCCCCCTGGGAAAAAAACAATTGTTGCTTTCTTTTACTGTAATTTGCTTATATCTCAAGAACCACTAAAGATATTCTAAATCTGATTGAAGATTTGGATTTCCCACCTCAAATTACCTCTAGAAACCTGCTTACATAATTTTTTTTCAATCCTATTTGCATCCCCCTGAGACAAAAACAATTGTTGCTATCTTTTACTGTAATTTGCTTATATCTCAGGAACCACTAAAGATATTCTAAATCTGATCGAAGATTTGAATTCCCCACCCCAACCTACCCCTATAAGCCTGCTTACATGATTTTTTTTCGATCCTATTTGCATCCCCCTGAGAAAAAAACAATTGTTGCTTTCTTTTACTGTAATTTGCTTATATCTCAAGAACCACTAAAGATATTCTAAATCTGATTGAAGATTTGAATTCCCCACCCCAAATTACCCCTAGAAACCCGCTTACATAATTTTTTTTCGATCCTATTTGCATCCCCCTGGGAAAAAAAACAATTTTTTGCTTTCTTTCACTGTAATTTGCTTATATCTCAAGAACCGCTAAAGATATTACAAAACTAATTGAAGATTCGGACTCCCCGCCCCAAAATACCCCTAGAAACCTGCTTACATAATTTTTTATGCTTTTCATCGCCGGCTCCCGCCGAGTTTTTTGCATTTTTCTCTTCAGCCACAGCCCCTATCCAAAAATGGATAGTAGATTTACGGTCTGGTGATAAATATGCACCATATTAGCCAAGACACCTTGACCTTATCTCTACTATAACGGGTTTTATCTAAAATCCCATAATAACCTATTAAAATAAATATGCCGAGCTTGCCGTGTTTTCATATGATTTATGGGTTGGTGCCAGTGCTGCCGAAGGCCCCTGGGAAATTCTCATTGAATACCCCAGCCGGTATGTACATACTTAATAGGGACACTCAAAGTTCGTCCATACAATATGTAGAATTGTATGAACGACTTGTATGAACTGTGACCGCCATGACTAATATGTGACAATTTGGGCAGGACACGTGCCAAACCGGGATTATACCATTTCCGAGTCAATGTAACACATCACACTGTTTTTGAAAACCCTTTGTTCTGGATTTTTTCATGAAGGAAATATTAATGGACAAGGCGACAAAAAACAAACATGTGATACCAATAGGACTTTCTCCCTGATTGGGCAAATGGAAAAACCAGTTCTGGGAGTATCAGGGAGAACTCGAGAAGAAAGCTTAAGAGAAGCGGGCATACCGTGACTGTACCATTTCAATCGATTCGATAGTCACGCGTCACTGACCAGTTTATTATTGAAAATCCACCATTGTCACGGTGTCCTGACCCCTTTCATCGAAATGTCCCAGCGAGACACGGCCCAAAATGGCCAAAAACTTGTCATTTTTGACCAATTGATCAAAAAATTTTCCCAGTGTCACGGTGTCCCAAGCATATTATCGAGGAAAAATTTCGTTTGCAAGGTCACGGGTCACATCCGCTATCAAATCTGAGGAGATATGGGCCCTTATTCAGTTCTTGTCCTGGAAGTCCAAGGGCATAAATTGGTCTCTTCAAGACATGAGAAGTGGGTAAACGGTCTTGCATTCATGATGTGCTTTGTGCCTGTCAATGAGCTCGTCACGCTCAGGATGAGAGTGACTTTATGTAATCAAACTTCATACAGTATGTTCGTTCATACAAGCGTACATACTGTATTTTCGTCAACTTTGAGTGTCCCTAATATAAAACCCCGCCGCGGCCAACCTCCGACCGGTCTGTAAAAACCGGGGTCAAGGGACCTCGTCCAGTATGTCCATTATGGTACCTCTAGGGGTGTGCTTCAAGAATCGAAGTGGTATATCTCAAAATAGGAACGGCATGCTCTTTTTCTCTATAGAGTGCGGTTAGCATTGAAACAAACAAGCACAGAGTGCTGGTTTCATACCTGAAAGGTAGGTTTGTTCCTGGTCCAAATGTGGTCAAGAGGAATTCTGTAAAATTCCTTACTTTAAGGTCTCTGGCCAATGAGGGAATGTTTAGAAATTCATCGAACACGTCGGGTTGGGTGGGCGCATCGTAGAAAAGGTACGCTGTCAAAGCGTCCTAGAAGACAAATGTTAGTGTAACACTGATGTAAGAAGACTGTATATACCTCTCCCACTCCAGAAATGTTGTATGCCATGATCATTTGTGCCTTAGAGTCGATGTTATTAAAGCTAAAGTTTGACGTAGCGGCATTAACAAGATTGGTCGCATTGAGGTCGAAGCTGATGCCGCCACCCTATAGATATCAACGGAGTGAGCTCTCTTACAATATATTAACGCTCAAATTACAGCCATGTCTCACCCAGACTTGAGTTAGAGGTTATGCTTTCATAGTAACAGACGTGACAATGCCAAAATTATTGAAACCGCCTTTCAGGCCAAAGAATAGATCTGGATCAGATGTGCTATTGACTTGGATGAAAATTCCACTAGGTAGGACCAAGTCATATGTGACCACCGTATCAACAGAAAGGCCATATTGATCAGTAATCCAGCTGAAGCCACCACCCAAAATGAGTCCTCCGACACCTAATTTTCGAAAGCTGAGCATTCATAATGCCTGATAGAAACCCATACTCACCAACACCTGGAATGCGTCCACCGACGACATTAATCTCCAACGGTTCGAGCTTGGCATATACTGTATCCCAGGTCTGTCCAGTTCCAATCTTGACGGTGGATGTAGCTGAATCGTAAATGACATCATCAAAAGCCGTCATAGAGATCTGAACACCTGTCGTTGAGCTGAAGTTGGCATTCGATGTGTGACCCCCACTTTTGATCTTGAAATAGCAATCTTAGAGAAAAGAATTACGCAGGTTGAACAAATGCAAGCTCACACCAAACGGAACTCACATCTCTCCAATTATTTTAAGCTGAAATTGTTTAATATTAATGAGGACTGTTACATGCAATATCTCTTACAACGTTGCCAACGTCATCAACACTCTGCGGCTCGACACTACAGGTTGAGTTCTGGACGCTGGATTCCACATAATGGAGAACATCTTTTGCGAATTCAGATGATCCTGTGACATTCGTGTTCATTAACAAAAGTCAGTATTGGAATTCTTTAGTGACTAGAAGTAAGAAACCTGGAAAGTGAACATCGTCTGGAAGGAGTGCCACAAGACTTGCGCAAGCATCTGAACTAGATGGTCGGGGCATCTTGTCTCCGATCATAACTCCTTCAACGAGAGCAGTGATTGAGTACACAGCGAGAATAAGATGCCGCAGATCCATGATCACAGGGACTCGGAGGTATGCTATGCAGGAGGACGGATGAACTTGAACTTGCTTGTGTGGTGGTATGTCTGTCTTATTATATATGCTGCAGAGAATTCCGAATCAAGGTCAAATATGTAAATGTTACTGAAGTCGGAGTTTGAATTGATGCAACGTTACCATATGTTGGTACCATAAAAACACCGAGTGTGCTGAAAAATGATCCTATACAAGGTCTGGTACAGAAATCAAATGTATAGATACAATATACAGTGGGTCCTGAAAAGTGCTCCACAGGTGTACAGCACTGGTTGCCGCGGGTGGGTAGCTTGGACCCTCTACTCTAGAACCCGTACACTGAACCCGTAGGAGGCAGCGCAGTATTGTCAATTGTATGTAATAAAGTACCTCATAGTACTTAACTTGTGGCTTGAATGGCCACAATCTCAATTCAAGTCCCGTACCCGTAATAAAACACGTCTCGAAACGGACATCCCGCCTGGATCGCACTATACTAGTACAAACCGCGGATGTGGCTGTTTTGAGACCAACTACCATCCCCATTTGGTTGTGCGGAGTTCCTGGATTCGAAGCTGACGACGGTTTGTAGCTTTGTACTTGCCACGCTTGCCTATGACAACATAGTTAGTTTCTCTGGACCGTGAATCAAAACCCATTTTAACAGTTATAGCGCTCAGAGACCCCGGCATTGGACAGTGGACTTGTGGGCAAGTTAAATCATATAGTTGGCAATGAGTTACATTTACATATATGTTCAATCTTTTAGTTGCTTCACGCTTTACAGAGAACCCAAAAGGGGTTGTTGGCGTAATTGAGGCTGCCGCTTACCGTCCAGGAGATCCTTTGATTCTCATTCCCTGATCTAGCAGACCAGCTGTATTAGGCGCTAATTCGCAAAATCAGTCAAACCTGCAGAACAATCCCGTATATGACTGGCGTTTTAGATCTACGCCACAGGTCAATCTCGATGGAATGCTTATCCCCTACCCTCATGGAAGGGCTGTCAATACCATGGTTTGTTTCGTAATGATTATTCGTCTGAGCCGTAAGAAAACTTACTTGTTAAATTTCTCTAGATCTGGCAGCGTGCTTCAGGGATAGAGTATGACCTTTGAGAATCTGTCTTCAAGAATCCTGGATGTAAATTTGTCAATTTACTTCCCTTCTTTAAGAAAACCGAGAACTGGACACCTCCTGAGATTTTCCTTCCTGGGTAGGAAGAAAGTATCAGTCTAACCCATCTTCATCTCTCGACAAGAAAACACAAAAAAAAATACAGAGGAAGGAACGGAGGGGAGAATACTCACATCAGAAAACGCAGGAGCTGAAATCTTCCTATACTTCTTCCATTCCTCACCCTCCGAAGCGACGATGTTTCTCCCAAAGAACGACAAAACTGTGTATTGCTCGACGGGTTTGGGAAACCGGGATCGAGAGGAGGTTACTTCCTATGTATACGTGCGTGCGTACGATGGGTAATGGATATGTGAAAGTGCTGGATAGCGTATGGAGGTGGAGGGCGGAAGAGATGGGTATAGATGGAACAAGTGGATTCACATAGATGATTTCAGTACACGAGTAAGTGGGTGGATGTATCCAGAGCATGACGGCACCTTGATAATAGACGGGTCGGCGATATTGACGAAGGGTTCGCTCGGGAATGCCGAGACCTGTTCCAAGCGGAGAAGGGAGAAAGGAAAGGGAAAGAGTCATACAACGCGTCTTCCAATCCAAAAAACAACATGGACGACTCACGTTGACAATGATTAATGACATCCGACCCAAAGTATTGAAAAACTACGACAAAGACGGCACAGAGAGAGAGACGGGGAGGCCGAGTAGAGGGATGGAACCAACAAAGTTGCATATGAGCGAAAGGACGCCGGGGTTGGATGGATAAGTATGAAGTGACGACTCGATGGGTCCAAATGACTCACTTTTATGTTTCCTCAAAAACGCCATGCTCCTCCCGGGCGTAACACCGGTCATAGGAGGGAGCAGGTTGCCAAAGAAGGTGCGTTGAGAGAACAGCGTGCGGAAGCCTGGATGGTTTCTTCAAAACGTTCCAAAATCGACGCACGAGAGCAGCGCGCATATACAGAGAGAATGATTTCGTATATAAGAAGTAGGCAGCCCAGGAAGAAAACGGCAACGCACTTCATCAACCTCACGTTCCTCCAAAAGTCCACGAGGCGTTGAGCGAGGTACAGGAGCACAAAACCTCCAAAGACAACCCATGGGCTTGCGTTGATAGCCATTCTTGCTTCGCTAGAGTAGCGTTCACTTGCTGCTTGTTGGAACGTTGGCTGCTAAAGTGAGGAACAGACCGAACATGATGACACCAGAAAGTAGTCACATGTCAATCCCAATTCAGTTTATGACAGAGGTATTGGAACCTGGATAAGGCCCGACCACTTGCCAGGGGTATATCTACTTTACTACGGCTATGGCTGTTGCCAGTGCCTCACTCCAGACTTCCGTTTCATCGTGTTGCCTCCAACATAGCCTTGCTAGTATCCTGTTATATATAAATTGAGCCAAATGTCCCCTATCTTGACCTCTTCATGATTCGGACCACCATTGACCTGTATATATGTGGAACTCAATATAACTTCGTTAATCGGGACTGGTAGCTGTGAGGTTCGTGAAAAGACAGTACTTCTGCACGGCCCATGTCATTTAGCTCCCACTTCGACTCATCCTACATACGCCCAGTGTTTCAACTTCTCTATACTGTCTTCTGAATTATGGCCAGTGTCATGAATATACCGGATGAATTTGAGGATTCCTTGGAACAATTGGTTGTATCGAATACTGTTGCAGGTATCTTCTATGGTATGACCTTTTAACTAGTCATGCAAATGAGGGAGAGGGATGATTAGATTTTTGACCTTGGAACAGGTGTCCTGTTTACCACAGAGATGGTCGTCATGTACATGAATCTTTTCAGGTGTGTGTCAGACATCATATATGTCAAGCTCAAGCCCGGTTTAACAAGCATATTTATTCAGTGGTGGCTTTGGTATAGCCAAACTAACGAAACCACGACTCACTTTGCTTTTCGTGTCTTTGATCATGGTTATATTGTCCTCAGTCTATTTTGCGCTCAATTTAGCGATCAGCTTAGTCGGCCTTCGCACTTCAAAAAACTCGGTAAATCAGGACCCTGTGATCTTAGACAACACTCTGCGGCTATCACAACGTCTTGTAAAGGCTCAAGGTGTCATACATCCTTTCAATGTAAGTAGGATCAATTCACAAAATCAATTTGTGTTTTGAACATTCATTCATCCTTCAAGTTTTTGTTCAGTGACGCAGTAGTTGTATGGAGAGCATGGGTTCTCGTTGACTAGGAAGTTTCGTGTTGTGTTGAGCATTCTTCTTCTGGGATCTATAGGTAAGTATATATTTTTCGCGGACCTCTGGGCTGAACTGGAAATAACAACGAACAAGGAACTGTAGTTTTACTGGTTTTGGAAGGGCTTGGTGTGATTACTCGGATCGATAAACCGTATATGATAGGAAGATTAGTTCCATTTTTATTGACCAACACTGCCTCGACCTTCTTGATCGGATGTCAAATATGGTATGTTACTCAAGATCAATCCTGGCTAAGCTAACATCAGACTGAAATGTTTTAGGTCTTCTCAGAGGTCTCTGAAGCCTTACACCGAACACACGCAACTTTCACCCTCCTCATGCTCTGTTTTGAATTTTACCAACAATGACATTGCAAGAAGACTCCTGATCATTTTGGAATCTGGATTGCTCTATGTTATTGTCTGGGTGTGTTCATCATGTCAGTTTTAAAAGAGTATATATTCAATAATCACAGCTACTTGCAATATTTGCGGATGCCAGGGTATTGAACAAGGACGCCGAGATTTCAGAGAATGCTTTACTCCCTCATCTTGCTGTACATTTTATTGATGTAATATTGTCGAAGCACGTGAACTCACATAACATACAGGCCTTTTATCCTCTTTTAGTCTTCTTATTGGCTGTAGGTCAGAAGTCTCAAATTGACATCATGTTGGCTCAAGGGATTCGGCCACTATCAGGCCATCAGCACTAGTAATGATGTTTTTGGAGTAGGGTATTATTAAAGTCTCTCTCTTACGGATGAGGGTGTTGGACAAGAATATTTAGAGACTGATTTGGACCAAATCCTTAATATAGGATCTTTGGTCCTGAATCATGGAGCTCTGATGCTTGATGTAGGAAACTGTCAGGTATCCACTTTACCCCGTTTCCGTAGTAAATTGACACTTTAAATACTTCTGCACTGCATTTATGTCACTTAGCTCCCACTTGACTCATTCCACATACACGCAGTGTTTCTGGTACTCTCTCCAGCAATATGACAAATGATACTAGTGTTTTGGATGTAGTACTGGATGGATCCGAGAATTCCTTGGAGCAATTGGTAGTGTCGAATACTGTTGGAGGTATCTTCTATGGTATGACCTTTCTACTAGCCATGCAAATGAGGGAGACAAAACTTACATTTTGCCCGGAACAGGAGTTCTGCTTACCATGGAGATAGTCGTCATTTATATGAATCTTTTCAGGTGTGTCAGATCTTATACATTCAGTTCAAGTCCGGTTTACGAGTGTATTTATTCAGTGGTGGTTCCAGTATAGCCAAACTAACGAAACCACGGCTAACTTTGCTTTTTGTGTCTTTGATCATGTTTACATTGTCCTCAGCCTATTTTTCACTCAATTTGTCCATCGGTTTAGTTGGTCTTCGTACTTTAAAAAGCTCAGTAAATCGGGACCCTATGGTCTTGGGCAGCACTCTGCGGCTATTACAAAGTCTTGAAATGGCTCGAGGAGTTATATATCCCTTCAATGTGAGCATGGAATCTACAAGCCAAATTAATGCTCATTAATCTAACATTTTTTCAAGTATTTATTGAGCGATGCAGTAGTTGTGTGGAGGGCATGGGTTCTTGTGAATAAGAAATCTCGTATTGTGTTAGGTATTCTTTCTTTGGGGACCATAGGCAAGCACAATTTACAGGTAGTTTGAATCACAATAACAATAAAACAAGGAGCTGTGATTTTAATAATTCTACGCAGGGTTGGTGTCACTCCTCGAAATGATATACCATTTATAATCGGAGAAGTACTCCCATTTTTGTTGACTAATGCTACCTCAACCTTGTTGATTGGGTATCAAAAATGGCATGTCATTAATGGTCGATTCTCGCTCGTACTAAGCTAACATCAAAGTGAAATATTTTAGGTCCTCCCAGAGGTCTCTAAAAACTTACACCGAACATACGCTGTCACCTCCTCCAACAGACTCCGTTTTGATTAGCAATGGTATTGGAGGAATTTTTATGGTCATCTTGGAAACCGGATTCCTCTACGTTCTCATCTGGGTGTATCCACTGTTTGAGTTTTGAGAGGATATATGAAGCTAACAAAGTTGCTGACCAGCTATTTGCAATTTTATCCGATGTCGGTGTCTTGAATAAGGGTGCCGTGACATCAGAGGATACACTTTTTCCCCACCTTGTTGTATGTGATTATTGATCTAATATTGCCAATGCTCATGCACTCATGGATTCAAATGGTACAGGCAATATATCCTCTCGCAGTCTTCTTACTGGTGGTAGGCCGAAAATCTCAGATAGAGATTATGTCTTCAAAAGTTCACTCAGAACGTTCTGACTGCCAGTGACTGTAATGATCTAGAGGTGGGATATCAGCAAAAATTGGTATCACAGTGAAGGAGAGAAAGGCTCTGAGAGAAGACGGAGAAGACTTGGTCGGAATTCGGATTACGTTCCCCGGGCGTCCTTTCCACCAAGAAGGAGGACTTACGCAGAAAATAGGAATGAACTTCTTCCCCGAGAAGAGAGCCAGGTTTACAACAAATTGGAACGGTGTACCGTATTTATCAGTTACCTTGTATTGAAATGATGCTGTAACTCGAAGCTTCATTAAAGTCCCGGTATTGGAAAGCAAGTCAAGAGAGAACGAGGGTGGTGTTGAACTTTCGATGCGGACCAAGCACTCAATAGCTTCGGGATAAGTATGTCGAGCAGGAAGAATCAGGCTATCGCAAAGCGCGGTACATAAGTATCAGTCCGACGGTTGTGAACTGTTTAATCCTAAAGATTCTAACTTGGGTTTGGTAAGGACGAGACCTTCGGTAAACCCTCGGCCTCATGAGACTACTGGTAGCAAACCAAATGACCACTGGCACTCAGAAGCTCTTGATGTCGTACACCCTTCACAATTGCGTTAGAATGGCGCGGTCCCGGATCGTTTGCAAACATCATCAAATTACCATCGAAGTTTCTTTGAATGGGAAAGTACTTATTCAAGTTGTGGCCGATCAGTTAAGTCTGTCAGATTATTTTATCCCCGATTCATATGTTCCACTAACGAGAGACCATCTACGTCTACCGAGAAACACACACCACAAAACCTATTAATCTTAATGCACCGCTCTACTAAGACCTAATTACTTCTACCGTCAATAGGAAGAGTCGCGCGGCAACGAGGCCGAAGTAAAGATGATGATTACTAGCTCCGACAGTGATAAGATCAACGGATACCCTGGGTCCTTGTTCCTTGCTTATTCCGAGTTACGTTCGTCGTTTATGTAAATCCGCATCATAATCCACACTCATGCCAAAACCAATTGCTGTGAGGCCTTCAAAGCCTCGGCGGTGTTCAATTTGACAGGTACATTATTCTCACTGGGTATCCCAGGACCCAAGACCCCTGCCTGACTGATGCGATCACCGACCGGTACCTGGACGGAGATAGGTATGTAAAAAAACCTGCCCCTCGAACATCATAAATAGGTCCTGTCCATCGTCCCCTTCCCCTTCCCCTGGGCTCAGGCAAAATGGACATCCCAGATGAAGTCATAGACAACTTCGAATTTTTCATTGTATCCAACACAGCTGGAGGAGCGTTTTACGGTATGCACGCATTGATATATAGGCCCACTCAGAACTGATCGAACCGTTGACTTGGTCAGGGACTCTCGTCATCATGGAAATCATTGTCATTTTTATTATTTTTTCAAAGCAAGTACTTCTCTTGAATCAGGGGTAGAGCAAAAAACCAATATACATATGTATCTGGTTAGAAAACGATTCAGAATTTCCAGACCTCGCATAATCCTTCTTACATTGTGCTTGACAATGTTCATGACTTCTTCAGCGTATTTCGCCATTAATTTAGCACGCTGCCTTACTAGACTTCGATCCTGGAAAAGTGCAATACGACAAGATCCTCATATGTTGGCCCATTCAGAGCAGCTGTATAGTAGACTTGAGATTATTGAGGACGCTATTTACCCCATCAATGTAAGTAAAAAAATCGAACAATCCTTTATTTGGCACTCTGCTAATATTAAGTAAAGTTTTTCTTTAGTGATGCGGTAGTCGTATGGAGGGCGTGGGTCATAGTCCATAAGAGGGCTCGTTTGGTACTGAGCACGTTACTTGTTGGGACTGCAGGTGCGTCCACGCGTCCACAAAATGATACCTTTTTGTAGCTAGCAGCTTTAGTTACTTAATAGTAATGGTTCGACTTTTTCCCTTCTTAGCGTCTGTGATCTTGTTAATGATACAAGACGCTTTACCGATAAACATTCAAAACAACATTCCCTACAATATCGCAGTACCTGTACCTTTGGTGTTGACAAACATTTCTGCTACTTGGCTGATTGGACACAAATTTTGGTGAGTTTTCGTTTGAAACCGCTCTCCCCTCCTACTAGACCATTCTCGATTGACCTTTAATCCAGGTCCACTCGGAGATTCCTCAAACCTCACATTCTGAGAGAGAGTAATAGGGAATTATTCTATCATCGCAATTCACGAGCATGGACTGAGATAGAAAGGATTTTTTTAATCATGTTAGAGTCTGGCTTCCTATATCTAGTTGTATGGGTGAGTCGTTAAACTTCAAATTCTGACTTTGTTAGTACAGGGATTAACAGAATGACCAAACATTTCATAAGGTTTTTTCCATAGTCGCAATTTCAGGTGCCCTTGGCGACACAGCCGCGGATTTAAAGGATGCATTCCTACCCCACCTCGCTGTAAGTCAAAATTAGTGTCACTCGCCGGCATCAGTTTTAGTTTCTAAGTGTTTGAGGAAGACTGACTTCATCACACAGGCTATATACCCCCCGTTGGTGTTTCTTCTGGTAGCCAGTCAAAAATCTCAAGTCAATGCTGTCCTCCAGCATGAAGGCAACGGGGAGCCTACTGAAATTGTTTCTATGGAATTTACAAGTATTCCTGCTGCCAGTGCTGCCATGACCGAGGAAGACAAGTTAAGTAACAGATTTCGTAGTGTAGATCATAGTGTTATTGCTAAGTAGCCCATAGATCCCTATTTCTCAGCATAACAGCCTAAATTTTCATAAGCTCATGCTGCTTTATATAAGGCATAGTCAGGTCCGACTCTGACCATAGCTCTTTTCGCACATCGATTCCAGCAGAATGATCAAAATTTCTTCCCCGTTAGGCATTGTCATGGCCACTATACCGGTTTACAGTATGTATAAATCAGTGACTGTTTAGTGTTTCAGAACTGAAATAAGAAAAAAAATTGCACTTAAAGACCCCTCCTTTCAGTCAGCCTTGTAAAGAAGGACCTTTAAAGAAAGGCCTTCTTGTGACCTAGTCCCAATTATTGTTTTTGGCTTTACTGCACAAATGAAAAATGCTTCCATTTGTTGGAAGTGGCTGATGTGATAATTTAGTTGTCTTTGCCGCTTCTACGACAAAACATCAAAGTTTTGCACATTATGGCTCATAGTCTCGTCTTTTTGCTTGGTATATAAATGAAAAATGCCCCAATTAACCGAATAAAATGAGGTAATCATTACTATTTTATGAGCCAAATATCATTTATTTTAAAGTTCGTACAGGTGTTTGTCAGCCCAGAATGTCTGTTTATGATTGGTGGGAAACGGGTAACAGATCCACATGTCAATTAGCTGTAGGTAGCGAATCCAAGTATGAGGAACAACACAGGAAACGGGCCCACAGGAAATTTTCCAACCCATCCTCCCCCTGCCAGATTCTTTTCCCTCTCGGATGGGGGCTAAAGAGCAGGCATGACACGGCAGGAGATTCCTGCAGGATAGGATAAAGAGAATGATTTATCGCAAGTGATCAATAACAGAAATAAATTGGAATATATTATCTGTAGTTCTTTCAATGAGTGTAAATTATACTTACTCGATTTGACTGGTTTTCCATGATTTAGAACCCCTATACACATTATAGGTTCACCATGTACCCCACTTTATGCCATGAGACGGGATTGGTATGGGTCATAGAAATGTACCTTGTCCCCATCCATGTCTCTTCCGCTTCTGTATTCCTGTAGGCCTCACCAACCTTATGTTATTCTTTACAAATCTACAGGTACCCAGCAATAACCTGGACTCATGTGGAACCCTAATGCACATATGATTATTCTGTGTTCAATTGACCCTGTCTTGTTTCAGCTTGTACAAGCCTGTCGGGCTAATCAAGTCACAAGCTGTCAGCCAGGTAGGTCTTTACACAAGTTGGGTGCTTATTTTGGCAGGGAATTGTATCAACTCAACAACCTGTCACTGACAAGCTAGGCAAGTGGGCAATTAAATCAAGCTCTCTCACGATGCTATAAAGTATGTAACTGAGATGAGATATCAACACATGGAATAACAGTGAAAAATATTAATGAGTACTAGTATGGCAATCAACTGAGATAATGAGATATTTTGTTGGCATGTATAAATGAAATGTATTCATCGAAAATCAAAAATAACCCCTTCCCTCTGTAGGCCCAAATCAGCCGCCCAGTGTAACAGTTTGATGACAGTCAATCAAAAGACGTAGTAATTGACTGTCATCACTACTCCACCAAAGGGACTGGATCGATTCTATTCCCTCTGAGCACTATAACATTTAAATAAGTAGGATATTGCCTGTCACTCCTCCCGTTTAACAACTACCCTCTCCCTGAGCTTGGGATCACCCAGAAACAAATGGCTATCTCAGATGAAGTTATAGACAACTTTGAATTTTTCATTGTATCCAACACAGCCGGAGGAGCATTCTATGGCACGTACTCATTATGATCTCCTCTGAATTTTTAGGTCTACCCAAACTAATCAAATGATTGGCTTGGTCAGGAACTCTCGTCATCACGGAGATCATCGTTATTTTTATGATTTTTTCAAAGCAAGTAATTCCCTCGAATTAGAAGTGGAACAAATAATCAATATATAGGTACACTTGGTTAGAGAACGGTTCAAAATTTCAAGACCTCGCATGATTCTTCTTGCATTGTGCTTGATAATGTTCATGACTTCCTCGGCGTTTTTTGCCATTCATTTGGCACGCTGTCTTACTGGTCTTCGATCTTGGAAAAGTACAATACAAGGAAATCCTGATATGCTGGCCCACTCAGAACAGCTGTATAGTAAACTCGAGACTGTTGAGGACATTATTTACCCGATCAATGTAAGTAAAACAATGATTCTTTATTCAGTACTCTACTAAAATTAGGTAAAGTTTCTCTTCAGTGATGCAGTGGTCGTATGGAGGGCGTGGGTTATGGTTGGTAAGAAAGCTCGTTTGATATTGAGTGTGTTACTTTTTGGGACCACAGGTACGTCCACAGAATAATAGCTTTTTATACCAGCTTTAACCACTCAGTGGTGTTTTAATTTGTAGCTTCTGTGATCCTTTTAGTGATACAAGACAATTTACCGATAAGCCCTCAGGAAAGCATTCCCTACGATATCGCGGTTCCTGTACCTTTGGTTTTAACAAACATTTCTGCTACCTGGATGATTGGATACAAATTTTGGTGGGTGATGCTTTGGATTTTTGTCCACAGTCATTTCCCCTTAGTACTTACTAGACAATTCTCGCATTGGCCCCCTAATCCTGAAAATTGTTCAGGTCCACAAGGAGGTTTCTCAAATCTCACATTATGAGAGAGAACAGTGGAGAACCCCGTCATCGCAGCCCACGAGCTTGGGCTGAGATAGAAAGAATTTTCTTAATCCTATTAGAATCTGGCTTCCTATATCTACTTGTATGGGTAGGTCATTAAAGTTCTCGCTTTGACGGCACGAGATACCAAATATTAACTCAATTTCGTAAGGTTTTTTCGATAGTCTCAAATTCAGGTGCTTTGGGCGACACAGCCTCAGATTTAAAGGATGCGTTCCTACCCCAACTCGCTGTAAGTCCGAAAGAATGGTGTCACTCGACAGCATCAATTTTTTTTTGGTTTTAAGGAAGACATTAACTGCATCACACAGGCTGCATATCCTCCGCTGGTATTTCTCCTGGTAGCCAGTCAAAAATCTCAAGTCGATGCTGTTGTTCTACAGCATGACTCAGACAACGGGGAACTCACCGAAATCGCAGTGTAGACCATGGTGTCAAGTTGAATGACATCGGCGTGACCATTACTTATACCACGCAGATTAGTAAATCTTTAGAGTTTCCAAGATCGTTTCGAGACCATGGTTAGTGAAGATGAGGGGGAGTGAAGGAAATAACGATACACGTTTTATAACTTTAAGCAGAACTAGAAATAAGATCACATAGGAACAGCTTGTTTTTCTTTTTTCCGAAAGCTTTTTTTGTAGTTTTATAAATCTCCCGAAATCTCATACTACTATACACAATCAAAGGAAAGAAAAAAATCCGAAAGGAAATTCAGTAAAACTACTTTAATCAACACAAAGCCAAGGTCAAAGTCAATTGACCCTTCCCGAGCCGCCTCTCTTGATCAATCCCGCACAAGTCAACGCACAAAACGCCAAAGCGCAAACCACGACAAACTCGACTCGTAACGCGACTTCGTATGATTCCCGAATCACGTCTTGGGTAGCTGGATCGAGAGTGGATAGGGTAGAGAGGGAAGAGGTGATGAGACGGACGAGCTATTGAGAGAAAGGGTTTGTTGGTTTTAGTCAAACCGTATATTACTTAGCAAAAGAAAAAAAAATGATCGTGGAGACTTACGTCCATAACATTCTGCTCTTCTCCAAGTACCACTACCTTATTTCTCAACGTTTGTATCAATACACTCTGAACGATTGCATTGCCCATCGAAAGTGAAATAGTCGAGCCTAGAGATCGGAAGAGATAGGATACTGTTTTTTTTTGGTAAGATGGGGGAGGAAACCGTTTAGTGAGTACTAAGTAGTACTTCAAAAACACTGAGCGTAAGAAAACACTCACCCGAAGTAGCTATTGCTTGATCTTCTAATCCAGCAGAGGATATAAGCGCAATGAGTGAAGTTGTAACCGCGTGACCTAATAAATATTAACGCGACGCCGAGGAATCCTAGCTCTAAAGTTAACTCACCATTGCCATACCCAGCTACCGCAAAACCTGTTCTCCGAGAAGAAAAGAAAACCATAACATGGGTTACAGTCAAATATCTTCATCCGAGTTGCATAGTTCTCACCAATCATATTCAAAGTCGTCCCAGTGACTCCAGGTCCCATCGCTACCACCACAGCACCACCAAACAACGCACTATACCCAACCAACGTCTCCCAATAAAACCCTCCAGTCTTCTTCATAACCACACCCGCAATCAAACTCCCTAAGGCACCTCCTACGACACTAGGAAGCAACCCAACACCCGCTTCAGTCGAACTCGAACCTTTGACGACTTGTAGGTACAGTGAATAGTGATAGAACAAGGCCATGGAAGCACCAACACCGAAAAAGTTGGCTAGGTATGCGGCGATTAAGGATGGGTTGAGAACGATGTGTAAGGGTAGGATAGGTTCCGTTATTCCGCGTTTCCCGTCTTTGGTGGAACTCTTGAACAGGTTCGGAGTGACGTGGAATTCGACAGCGAGGAAGAGGAGGAAGAGGATTAGGGAGAGGAACAGAGGAGCGTACGTCTCTGGCTGAGTGATGGAGTAACACATTTGAGAAAGACGTTGGAGACCGATGAGAAGAGAGGCGATTGCGAGGATGAGAGTGAGAGCTCCTAGGATGTCGAGGCGTTTAAGAGTGTTTAGCCAATTGGTGAGAGAGGAACCTCTTTTCGTGTGTAACGAGACGGATTGAGGGAGGCTCTCCAGTTTGATTTTCAAGAACGTGTTAGGGGAATCGTTTAGATGAGGTAAAGAAGTCGGATCGGAATTGGATTCGTGGATGTGTAAGGTGAGATAGACCATCAGGATAGCAAATACCATAGCCGGAACTTGCAGGAGAAAAGACCTAGATAAAAGAATCTTTAGTAATAATCAAAGGGAACGATAAATGAAACGTACCATCTCCAACTGATATATTCCGCTAAAATTCCACCCAATGGTCCACCCACAGCAGATCCCGTGGCATATATCAAGTTGAGAACGCCTTGCCACGTCCCTCTCGACTTGATATCGATCACGTCTGTCAAAATGATGGTTGGAACGATCGACAGACCACCTCCACCAACTCCCGCCAGGGCCCTCGCAAAGACGAGTTGGTTGATGTTCTTCGACAGGCCGGAAAGGAAGGAACCTAATGTGAAAACGACGTAGGCGAATAGGAGGGTTTGTTTTTTGCCGAAGATGAGAGTGAGACGACCATACATCGGTCTATAATAATGACAAAGATGACCATTCGAACTGAAAGGGTGCTAAAGGTTTACTCACTGAAAGCTAGTCATTGTCAATAGGTATCCCGTCGATATCCAACTCGTCATTTGCAACTGCTTCATCTCACTTCCTATGGCAGCATAAGATCTGGGGAACGATGAGTATTAGCCATTGGAAGTGAGAGAATGTCGACGACGAATGCAACACATACGAAACGACCATAGCACCATCTGCAGCGACAAGAAAGATAGCGATTGTCATGGGCACGAACTTCCAGAACACGAGGGATTAGTATACCCGTGGTTTCCAAAAAGTCACTTGCACTGGCAGTCTAAGAATAAACTCACCATAGCCAACACGGCCTTTGTCGAGTAGATGGTAGACCCCTTTTCTTCCTCCCAGCTTTCAAACTCTGACTCACACACGGTAGACTCTGTGTCCGTTGGCCAGCCATCCCCCGAGGTCGACGCTAGTAGCGGAGTCCGTTCTCCCAAATGGAAAGACATAGTAGGCGGAAGAACTCGAAAAGGAATGTGGAAAAATGAAGGCCAGCTTTCACCCAGAAAAGAAGAGAAGAGCTCACAGAGCCAACAGCGAGTGTGGACCTCGAGATGCCAGCGAGGGAACCGACCTTATAGAACAAGAGTGGGTGGGGCGGAGGGAAGAAGGGATGGCGGCATGTGCAGAAAACTTATTTAGAGCCAATTTCGCGGACCAATGACATTTTGTGAGAAACCTATATGTGGATATTTTTAGCCGCTACAATGATGAGTGTTCCAGTGACCTCCGTAGTTGAATACACAGTCCGGTTACCCTGCATCACTTCGATACCCCGTCAACTCAACCTGTCCATAGGACCACCATCATCAATGGCTGAGAAATATCTGTTCGAGGTTGCTTTTCTTTGCAAAGGATCCGTCAGGATGCAACTGCCGTATCGTGCACAGGCATAATCAATATTGATCTTGATCAGAAACACTCAAAATGATATGTATATGCAAATCTAAGTTGAGACTTTCCGAAAAAGGATCATCAAGCTCACCTTTTTATTGTCTCCAGGGGCACGACAGATTCAAAATGAACGCATACATACTTACATCATTGAACGACGCCAGACATTCATGCTGACCTTGTGCAGCTGCGCATCAATAAATTGAACAAGTATGCTGCCGAACAAATCCAACGCTTCAAGCTTCAAGGCCTGCAAGCGTGAAGGACAATTTTTCAATCTTGGATGTATGCGCCGCATGTGTTCGACCTTGTTGTCCGTTATCGTTCGTTTTCAATCCCCACTTCCTAGCGCCAATCCAGGAGGCTTGAAAGCCGATTGGTGGACTTTCACCGGTACTTACTTCAAAGAATTGACGAAAGCCATCGGAGATAGAAAGAATTCTTCATTACCAATGATAGCAATGTTGTTGCAACGCTTCCGGCAACATGACGCGGTGGCAAGGCTAGCCTATCCCGTGGCTGAGACTTGTATGTTACCGTATGCAATTGTACTCTGGCAACGGTTTTATCCTTCTCAGGTCATGACCACATGCGCACGATCGAACGGACGTTACGGACCTACCATCTTTTTGTCTACACCAAGTCGGCCTTGAGCTCGTTGTCTAGAGCTTATCTGGATTGCATGGCTACTTACTTACCTTCATTTTATCCGTACTATCAGTGGATTCGTATGGGCTGCAGCGTGCTTGTGTATATCTTACTTTGATACAATCAGAAGATACTCTAGATAGTACACTATTAGTAAAAACCTGTAAAAACGCTTTTGGAAATGCGAGTCTCAATGTCGGTGGTTACACAAATAGCATTAAGTTGAAAACATGAACAGATTAGTATCATCTTGTAATCGGATGCTATCGAGCTAATATGTATATTTGTGTAGACATTGTTGTACCTACCAAAACATTTCAAACACATTCCCTTCATCACGTCCGAATTGCGGCTCGAAAAAAAAGGTTCTCATCAAAAGAAGATAAACTCTCTATGTTCTGGCGTCTTGCCTATGTGGATGAGAGTGCGAATAGTGAGAATGGTGGGAAGAGACTTGTTGAGTATGTTGAACTATATCAACGTGGTTGAGGAGATGTTTCTTCCTGTCAAACTCAATCCGTAAGCCTGAGCCGAGAACGTATCCATCGAGATTGTTGAGTATTGTCCAGTACGTGGATACTAATCGTATAAGACGGACCATGGGGAAAGCCTTGTTCCAACTATTTGAGAAGCAGAGCGGAGAGGCAAGTCGCTGAGAGCTATGAAAAAGAAGAGAAGGCGGAACCCCTGGATGGATTTGCTAGCAGAACAAAAATCAAGGAAGGATCGATGAGGACACGAAAGGTATGTATCTGTAACGCACATTTAACAGCCTTAACTTGATCTCTCAAGTCATGACCACCTATGTTTCCGAACCCATCGATCATCAACTTCACCATGATTCGGGGGAGTAGCAACATTCCCTTTGGATACGTGATGGTCAATCCCTTCAGCCTGGTGAAAGAAGATAAACCGCCGCCCCGTATACTCGACTCAGCCCTAGTCGAACGGAGGGGTTAATTCGGATCCTGTATTTCACGAACTGGGAATTTGAGCTGGACGCGATCGCGAGACCTAGCGTTCGTAAAGTCTTGCCTGTCTCGAAAAAAGTCTGCTATGAAAGGGAACAGATCCCGGTCGTCGAGTCTGCGACTGGGGGATGACGGCGCCAGCGACATGTAATGAGATGTATTGTAAGGAATAGCAGTGAGTTTTGCTAGCGATCGGAAGTAGGGCGACAGTGGACAGTCGATGAGGACGGTGAGATTGAGCGATTCAAGTTGTCTTCCGTGTTGCAGCGGATCTTGGGACGAGTTGACTCGAAGCGAGAGGGGATTTGTCCGAAGAATTTAAGACGTGTGAGATTTCGGATAGTGACAGATATGCTGCGCGAAAGGAGACAAAATTAATTTCCGCTACTTTCCCCTTTTTTTGGTTCATTTTCGCCACTCTCTTGAGAATTTCGCACCTTTCAGCGTGACATGTGACCACACACATTTCCGCAACTTTCATTTTCTTCGAACATTCAATGATACTAATTTCCGCACTCCATTGGTTTTGAGAATTTCAGTGTGACGTGACACTGAGTCCAAGCCGAACTTCCTTGTGTTTCTCCGCACTTCTCTTGTGTTTTCTCCGCACTTCTCTACTAAGGGATTTACTTATTATATAATTTAAAAATGCATAAATATTAATGCACATGGCTTTAGCATGGAATTATGTCAGTATATGAAAATTGTAATTTTTCAAAGTTTTGGTACAATTTATGAGTGACTGGTGATTCAGTAAGATGTAATACTAATGGTAATTAATAAGGAATGACCAGTAAAACTGGTATAAGTAAAATACCACCTGTTAAGGTGCCCTGTGTTGTTGACCCCTTCAGTAAGGTTCCAAGATTAGAAAAAATTTTCAAGAAAAGTATTAGATACACAGGAGGCAGGTATTATTCCTGATAGCTATGGTATGCGTCCAGATCAATGGGAACATAATGTCTACCCATCATACTATACCATTAGAAGTGGGAGAAAGGGTAGCCAGGAGCTCCAGGTTGAGTTACCTTGCTCAGTGATGTGGGTTCAGGCACTTGATGTTTACAATAATCTCACAGCACAACTTGATATGAACTGACTTTGTTAATGTAGATAACTTATATTTGCAATGTTGCTTTGATATCTTAGTTAAGGCTGACCATGAATGCATCCATGTATCCATCATCTGAACTGGCCAGTATTCCAATGTCTGAAATAATTTGAATCTGCATCCTGACATATCTGGTGTAAAGAGTGGAGTGTACTTTGTGTAGTAGTATACAAGAGGCTTAGATATTGCAGATAGGGCATCTAGGAACCTAATTGAGTCCAGGAAAATAGCTGTTGAAAGAATGGAGTGTACTTTGTGTAGTAGTATACTGGAGGCTTATATATTACAGACAGGACATCTAGGAACCTGATTGAGTCCAGGAAAATAGTTGCTGTAAAGAGTGGAGTGTACTTTGTGTAGTAGTATACAGGAGGCTCAGATATTGCAATCAGGACATCTAGGAACCTAACTGAGTCCAGGAAAATAGTTGTTTCAATTTTTCAAACTAGATATTTGTTTATGACAATGATATTGTTTTTTGAGATAAAATTCATTAACTTGATATTGGTGTGAAGTAGATTCACCGTGTAAGGAACAACGGCAGAAAATATTTATGTATTTTTAAATTATATAATGAGAATATTCAGGTATTTTAAATCATATAATAAGTAAATACATGTACTTGAGAAGTTCGGAGAAAATACAAGAGAAGTGCGGAAAAAATACAAGAGAGTTCGGCTTGGACTTAGTGTCACATCACGCTGAAATCTTCGGAACCAATGGAGTGCGGAAATCATATTCATTAAATGTTCGAAGAAAATGAAAGTTGCGGAAATGTGTGTGGTCACATGTCACGCTGAGAGGTGCGAAATCCTCAAGAGAGTGGCGAAAATGACCTAAAAAAGGGGAAAGTGGCGGAAATTAATTTTGGCTGCTTTCGCGCAGCATAGTAGGGCTAGGGAGTATGGTCTTCTTCCTTCTTCGAGGGCAGAGGCGAAGAGCAAGGCTTCCCCAAGGGCTTCGGAATATATTAGAACTTTAGAGAGTGAGAGGACGGCACATTTGGCAATGATCTGAGCGATTCTGGAAGTGAGACGCAGGTACGGGACAACAGGAATATAGAAAAGACGGCCGAAACACCAGAGAGGTTGGATCCAGTTCGGGCTGTGCTGGGTAGTGTTGGAGGAGTGGTTACAGGTTAGAATCAAAAAGTGAGGTGGTGGTAACTGGGAGGAATGGGAAGAAAGAGACACGGAGGGGGGAGGAAGTTTGAAGGCTGCGCAAATGTCGGGAGGGAGAAAAAGGAACGGGCAGGGTTGTAATTTGTCATTGGCATATCTGTACACAACGCTGTCCATCATATCAGCTGGAATCGTTTGCCTTCTGCACAAGACGCACGAGTCAACAGCTGATGAGTGACGGGCAAGGCTACGCACAGTAGAGTGATGGTAGCGGAGGTAAAAGAAAATGACGAGTCCTTGTTTTTGTATGTGCCGGATGCCGGATCTCGGCATGACCCATAATGTCCCCAAGGGATGTAAATCGACAATGCGTCTAACCTCCTTTTTTCCTTTTGCTTCCTTCCACTTCTAAAAATCTGCAATCTGGTCTAAAGCATCTAATGTCGCTCACTGGTATGAAACAGAGTGATATCTAGACGGGTCGTCCGTTAAAGAAACCAGAACGATTATGGACAGGCAAGCTCAGCCTGAGTGAATTCACAAACAGTAGGTAAAAGTACGCCTAAAAACTACCAGGCTAACAGGCTAACTAACAAGTTTCGTTACTTACATAGATTTATACATGTCTATTTATACGATGAGATAAAACCATAGCGCATTTGAGAGAAAAAAAAAACGTTACTTCTTCAGTTTCAGAGACTTTGACACCACAATTCAGGCGAAAAATAAAGTCAGGTATCGAGATAAAACAGTCTTCAAGAGACTATCAATAAACATGCTCTTCCATACTATCACTAAACCCCGAAGTGGATGAATGGAACCCATCTCACAAAATTCGTCTCACCGACTTCCTTTCGTAGATGCTTGACAGCTTCATGAAGTGCATATGCTGGAGTCAGTTTTGTTTTCTGACTTCCTGGATTGTCACAACGCCCCAGGAGATTTGCGTAGACTTTATCAGCAATGAGAGGTGCATCGGTGTCCCAAATAGACCACATGGTAGCAATGACACTAGGATAGCCTACAGCCAGCATACCGGCTGCGAGATGGACAGCTTCTTCTGGAAGTTTTTCATCACCTGTTGCTGTTTTGCAGGCAGAAAGAACTGCTAGCTCTGTATTTTCGAGGGACAGCCTCATCAGTGCATTGAGTTCAAGTCTCCCATCATAAAGAGCAAAAGCACTACTGAGAGGATTTTGCATGTCCTGGATTCCATGACAAGCAAAATGAATAATCTCATGCTTGCTCATTTCACCCAAAACAGCCTCAACAGTTGCCAATTCATTAGTGAGATGGCAGGTGTGGTCAGGAGATACATAGCGTTGGATGACCTCTACCTCTTTCACAATGGAAGGGAGGAGTGTCTTTTCTTCTTTTGTACCAGTTTGCGAGACAATGAGAACATTGGGGGATTTAGTTGGATCTTGCTTCGGTTTAGAACCAGAACTGAGCATAGCAGTTAATGTTGTTGTGTATGAGGATACCACAAAATCGGAGATATCCACATTCTTTGTTGGGTCATCAGACCCATATATCCCAGCAGCATGCAGGGGTAGAAAGGCAAATGCTCCTGTTGCACACCATGTGATATGAGGCAGGGAATCATGAGAGTTTTCACATAGCTATACATTGAACTTGATTAGCATGGTTCACTAAGCTGGATAAAGCAAAAACTCACTATGCCCTCAACTGCAGAAAGAATAGGCTGAGCAACAAAGACCCACAATATGTCCAAGATTTCACAGAAATTCAGACTAAAAGTGTTGACCTCATGGTTCATAGGACTTTGACAAGGTTCGCAGTCACGGAGACCACACATTTTAAGTAATGAAATCAGGTCAGAATGCATCTTTGCTGCACCACCAGATGAGATCATTGGCAAAGGAACATGGATGATATCTGTAGAAGGACACACAACCAGGGCATTACAGCCAGAGTCATGCACATTTATGATGACTACAGGCCCATTCCTAGTTGCAGGGGCAAGCTCAGAGAATTTCTTGGGTCTCAAAAAACTGCCAAAGCCATCCAACTCCCTGATGTGCTGTAAGAGCTCTTCATACCGAGCTGCCAATTTACGATGATTCTGTGCTTCTTCTTCCACACTTTTGTGTTTGATTCCTGGGTGTATATTCTGGTAGCTAGATGTTCCTGCATTATCCAAGGCCAGGGAGATCCTTGACAGCTCATCTGCAAGATCTGGGTACTGCTGGTGAAGTTCATCCAGCGGTGTACGCAATTGCAGTATCTGTTTCCAAACAATACTCCGACCTTCCTCCAACCACTCCACTGCTCTTGGGAGATCTCCTACAGAAATAGCCACAGCAACTGCAGCATTAATGGTCCTACCAATCTTTGGCAATTCTTTGTACCGGTGGTGGACTGTCTGGCCAAACCAAACAATCTGAGGTATTATTTCCAAAACCACAGTGTATGCATCAAGTGCTGAGGAAGGACTCTGATGTTTTGAACATAGGATTGCCCAGTGACGAGCAGCATGATATCGAGTAAGAGAAGGACTCGATGTATTTTCTGTTGCTTGTTTGTATGCTACAATAGCCTCCATGATATCTCCAGGCTCACCAAGATGCTCAAATCGACTCCAGAAGGCATTTCCAAGGTGGGCAAGCCGTATTGCTTTGTCAGTATGGCCATTAGGAGTCAGATCAACAGCCTGTTGGTGAACAAGAATGGCATTCTCTATGTCCCCAAGCTCTGCAAAACCCTCAAATCGACTCTGGAAGGCAATTCCAAGATCGTTGAGGTGTGCTGCTTTTGCAGTATGGCCATCAGGGGTCAGATCAACAGCCTGTTGGTGGATCAAAATGGCATTCTCTATGTCCCCAAGCTCACCAAGATGCCTGAATCGATCCCGGAAGGCAGTCCCGAGGTTGTTGAGCAGTGTTGCTTTGTGAGCATGGCCATCAGGAGTTAGATCAACAGCCTGTTGCATCAAAATAATTGCATTCTCTATGTCACCAAGTTCTCCAAGATGCTTAAATCGACTCTGGAAGGCAATCCCAAGGTTGTTGAGCCGTCCTGCTTTGTCAGCATGGCCATCAGGAGTCAGATCAACAGCCTGTTGGGTGACAAGAATGGCATTCTCTATGTCCCCAAGCTCATGAAGATGCACAAATCGACTCTTGAAGGCAAGCCCGAGGTTGGCAAGCCGTGCTGCTTTGGCAGTATGGCTATCAGGAGTCAGATCAACAGCTTGTTGGTTGACAAGAATGGCATTCTCTATGTCCCCAAGCTCACCAAGTTGCTCAAATCGATGGAAGAAGGCATTCCCAAGGTTGTTGAGCAGTGCAGCTTTGTTAGCATGGTCATCAGGAGTCAAATCAACAGCCTTTCTGTTGACAAGAATTGCATTCTCTATGTCTCCCTGCTTGCCAAGGCATTCAAATCGACAGGAGAAGGCATTCCCAAGGTTGCTGAGCCATGCTGCTTTGTTAGTATGGTCATCAGGAATCAGATCAGCAGCCTTTTGGTTGAGAAGGATGGCATTCTCTATGTCTCTGAGCTCACCATAATGCACAAATCGATGGTGGAAGGCAACCCCGAGGTTGTTGAGCAGTGCTGCTTTAGGAACATGGCCATCAGGAGTCAGATCAACAGCCTTTTGCATGGTGAGAATTGCATTCTCTATGTCTCTGAGCTCGCCAAGATGGTCAAATCGACATCGGAAGGCATCCCCGAGGTTGCTGAGCCATGTTGCTTTCTCAGCATGGCCATCAGGAGTCAGGTCAACAGCCTGTTGCCTCAAAAGAATTGCATTCTCTATGTCTTCAAGCTTGCCAAGATGGTCAAATCGACGAAAGAAGGCACTCCCAAGGTTGTTGAGCAGTTCTGCTTTACCAGCATGGCCATCAGGGGTCAGATCAATGGCCTGTCTGTTGACAAGAATTGCATTCTCTATGTCTCTGAGCTCCCCTAGATGCCCAAACCGATGGAAGAAGGCACCCCCGAGACTGTTGAGCCATGTTGCTTTATGAATATGGTCATCAGGGATCAGATCAACAGCCTGTTGGTTGATAAGAATGGCATTCTCTATGTCCCCAAGCTTGCCAAAATGCTCAAATCGATGGAGGAAGGCAGTCCCGAGGTTGTTGAGCAGTGTTGCTTTGTGAGCATGGCCATCAGGAGTCAGATCAACAGCCTTTTGGTGGGCAAGAATGGCATTCTCTATGTCTCTGAGCTGACCAAGATGTTTAAATCGACTCTGGAAGGCATTCCCAAGGTTTTCAAGCTGTGATACTTTGTGAACATGGCCATCAGGAGTCAGATCAACAGCCTTTTGCATGGTGAGAATTGCATTCTCTATGTACCCAAGCTCGTCAAGGTGCCCAAATTGACTCCGGAAGGTATTCCCAAGAACATTGAAACATGTTGCTTTGTGAACATGACCATCAGGAATCATATCAACAGCCTTTTGCATGGGGAGAATTGCATTCTGTATGTCTCTGAGCTCACTAAGATGTTCAGAGCAACGGAGGAAGGCACCCCCAAGGTTGTTGAGCCATACTGGTTTGTCAGCATGTCCATCAGGAGTCAGATCAACAGCCTGCTGGGTGACAAGAATAGCATTTTCTATGTCTCCAAGGTTGCCAAGATGCTCAAATCGACAGTAGAAGGCAATCCCGAGGTCACTGAGCCGTCTTGTTTTCTCAGTGTGACCATCTGGCGTGAGTTTGATAACTTCCTTCATGAGTTGTACTGCATTATCAATTGCAGTACAGTCTCCAGACTGTTGAAAACGCTTTCTTAACTGCACTGCAAAGCTGTGTAACTCTTCAACCTGCAACTGCTTTGTGGAGTTGACCAGATTCAAAAAAGCACCCTGAACAGAGTTGACATGGTGGAGTTTGGCTAGTTGCTCATCACACAGATCTGCAGGGAGATTTGACAAAAATAAAGCCTGATGAAGCTCAGCCTGCTCCTCTTCATCAATAGGCATATTGTCCCCCATGGTATCTTGAGTTGTCTATGAAGGAGATGTGAGCCAATGCAGGTATGCTGATAATTACTTGACCAGATAGGTACATACCTCTGCATCAGGTTCTTCAAATGACATTCTAATGGCCATGTGAAGCTCAGCATCCTCAGCCTCATGGTAGCCAGGTGTAGACTGGGTAATTGTTTCCTCAACCTCCTACAAGAGTGATTTCAGTATGTTGTAAGATATCAATGAAATAGGTGCATACAGCTGCAGCTAGATTTACCACCAGACCCTCCGGCAGGATATCAGATTCTGACATGTCAAATAGTCTTCAATCCAGTTGTGAATACTCTCTGCAGACCACGAAAACTACAATACCCACAATTTTTTGAACAGATTTATCAATATCCAATACTTCCGATCAACAATGAAGGAGAATGGTGATGACGACGATGTGTCTTTGGACATAAATAAAGGAGAATTAACCGGAAGACGAAGCCGAAACGACAGTCGGATGATTGACTGAAAAAACTTAAAATTAGTGCACATCCAAGACGGCTGAACTCGACACTCACACATATCCGGCAAGGATCGGTTTCGAATTACCGCAAGACACCACGAGAAATATTGAGTAAAATGGAGGTTAGAGATTTGATTAAATGCAAGAGGGCGGAGAGCGTACGAATGGACAGAATCAACACAGATTACTGGTTGGAGTTGGGTGTGTGAAAGACAATGTGTAACGAGAGCCTTTGTATGCGAACGCGGTTGAATTTCGCGAGGTAAAAGTCAAACGGACGTCGAGTGGCCGAGAAATGCTAGGGATTACTAGTACTACACATCCACACAAGTCGAAATAAACCAACGCACCAGAGAGTCACTAATCGGTCTCAGAATATGGTGAGAGAAAACAGATAAAAGATTCAAGAGGGTGAGTCAAACGGGGAGAGAAGAGCACAGGGATGGATGGAATTGCTGCAGGGTACTTGAAGGTGAAAAGTGAAGGAGAAGCGGAGTTAAAACGAAGCTGATCGGAGGTGCAGTCACCGTGGCCAACTGACAAGTCATCCTGCTGTGTTATATTAAAGCACAGCAATTCATCCCAGTATGTGGATTTCGTTGACAGGATCCATGGAAATGTAACGCCGTATCACCAACTGTTTTCTCTCAGAAGAGCATTTTCATATTCGCGTGTGACATGGGCCAGGAAAACCGATCGGGGGTGTGTAGTCCCCGTGTTCAACGAGTCATGACAGTTATGACGGCACTTTGCTAAGCACCATATTCCAGAAGCATAATTTTTGTTTCCCCAACTCTGATGATAGGATGAGAGGCTGGGGAACTCGAACGTTTTGGGCCCGGTTCCACTTCCGTTGAGTTTTGGGATGTTTTTTCAGGGGAACTATCCAACGACGTCGACAAGAGAGTAGTAGCTTCATATTACATAAACGCTACCACTGTATATATATAATCACTACATTGTATTGAATGAACTAAATTTTACTGCGACTCTGAAGAACGCCCTTTGTTGGGGCCTAGGATATGTTTCACACTCGAGCGTGTATCATCCGTGGTGACCAGCTGGCTTATTTTTTTAATCCCCGCTCGAATCGCCGATCACCCCAAGTTGAACCGCCCACCTTACTTTTCTTTAGGAAAAACTTACTATTCAATTACACGTCTGTCACAATTATGTAAAAGAAGAAGCCGTTTATCGCACTCGCTATCAACAGTTTTGGACATCCTTTATCCACCAATGGCATCGTCCTCCGACGAGGCCGCAATTCACTCCGCCAAAATTTCAGTTCTCCCAAGTGTGCGGCTTGTCATCTCTTTAAACGACTCTCCAAAGATGCTGGTGGCTTCATCAATACTCTGGTCGGTATCTGATATCTAGATCTATCTTTCTATCAACATTCTAATTTAGTCCTCAGGTGTCGGGCTCCCAGTATATGATGCTCTAGGTGGCCGCCATTTACTCCAGCCTGTTGTGAGCAGTCCAAATCTCTATATGCTGTCAGTGTTAGTGTAGATGACACTCTGGAAGATATCGCTTCCATTCAATCTCAAAATGAGGATGATGACCTCAGTCGTATGTTCTTCTGGTCTTTTTTTTTCACCGTTAAAATTGCCAATTTTTTCTTCCATAGCCATGTCTGAAGCCGAGTTACGAGTTTTCGATTTCATGCAGAACCGTAACCTCCCAGTTCCTCGTATGTCTTCAAGCACTTAAACTTTTCCATTATTTCTTTCACTGATTTTTCCTCAGCTGATGGACCTCGCACTACCTTGCCCGGATGTCCGATGACACAAGAAAATATGAAATTTGGCACAAGAAGTCAACCTCGCAAACGTTACCGTCAATATTCCCGACACCTTTGATGGCCACGGTAAAAGGATTCATCCTTGATTCCTTCGCAATATAGCCCGGGACCTAGGTCTATCTCCTATGGAAGATGGTAGTGAAGTTTTTTGTCAACATGTAAGCATGTTGTTACTGCACGTTTCATTTATAACAATTTTGACTGGCAGCGACTGCTAGGTTTAAACTCAATTTCTTTGTCGGAATGCCCATCATTGCAGAAATGCATGTCCTCCTCCATAGTCCCACTAATCTCCGTCAGTTATACAAGGGATTTCCTGCTCCCACTCCACCATCATTTGATACATCTTCTACCTCCAAACGGGCTGCTGATTCCCTGACTCTGACTGAAAGCGCATGATGAACCGCTTTCCGAGAAGTCTTCACCGGGTGAGAAATTGCACAAAGCCTGTTGGGATCACTGCCAGAGCTAAAGCGGCGCAATCAGCGCAATCGACACAATCTTCCGCGAAGTAAAATGTATCCACATGACTCTCCGACTCGGTCCGTGTGCCTTCAGGCTCCACTGGCATGAACTCCTCGTGCTTCCTTCGAAGTTCTGCACGAAGCCGAATGGATGATCCTTAACAATCTGAAGATGCCAAAGCAAGAAGACCGCTTCTAGAATTATGAAAATGCAACGTTGAGCTTTAGGTATATGCCGGAGAGAATCTCTCTACAAGATCTTTTATAGTCTGAAATGGTTCAAGGCGTCTATTCCCAATTTTCAAAATACAACAAAGTGTTGAAGTGAGAAGTACGGACGATTGACTCCTGAGATGTTCAAAGTTCTTTGAATAAGTAAGAATAGGTACATATCAATATCACTACATCGTTTGTAGAAATTGAGATCGTTCTTTGTTCAATCTAGACTCAGGAAGTGTAGAAGAGTGCAGATGTAAAGACTACAATTCAGAGTATAACTGACCAGTAGGTCAAATTAAATTCACAAGCTCCTGGCGTGAAGCTAAAGAGAGAGCGTCAATCTTAAGATTAGGGTACCAAGTTCAGAGTAAATTACAGCTACAAAGGGAGTCCAGATCTAAGGTGGACCTAATTTACGACATTCACTGCATTTTCAATCCCCTCAATTTCTGAATCACGACCTCCATATTATCCACGTTCCACTCCCCTTTCCATCCATACGAACCAGCTTGCTTATGAGCAATAGGGCTGAGCTGTTGCTGCTCCACCCTAGAGAGGCAATTGAAATCAGACTTCAGCTCGTCCACGCTCGCCCTCGTCGACATCGCCGCTGATTTCGTTCGTGGAAAAGGCTTCAAAGAGTGTCTAGTACTATCGGAGGATTGGTTCGTTAGTAAGCCTGAGTAAGGTGTACATGAGCTGTTCATTTCATCACTAGTGATAGCAGTCGAACCCGATATAGAAGAGTCGAAAGTGTTGGTAGTACCGGTACTCGGAGTTGATGAATGGGAGTTCGTGGTGTGATCATCAGATGACCTTGAAACGGAGACGCGATTGAAGATGTCCGCCCGCGATACAGCATAGTTTACAGTAGTAGGGACTGGTGTAGAGTTCAAGTTGAAAGGGGAACTTGAGGAATGGAGGACATTGTCCTTGCGTAAAGGGTCTTTAGCGAAGTCTTGTGAACCAGGCCGCGTTCCCACGCTTGCTGTGAACCGTGAATCCTGCGAGTTGTGCCAAAATCGCCGCGTGTGACGAGGACCTAAAAACCTTAGATGAACTTTAATACAACGGCTCACATAATAGCCGTGTGAACCTGCAGGTGGTTCACAATCAACACGTGACGGACCTGTGAGCTGTCTTGGGGGCCGGAAAACCTTAGGAGAAGTCAACGAGTGCGCCGCAGGCAAAGCTAGAGGCCCCTAAACCTTCTGTTTTCTCTCAATGGCCTCCCAGAACGAGTTCTCTATTCCAATTGACCCAGCGCTGATGGCTTTGACGTCACCCGAGCAAGCTACCATTCGAAGTCAGCATGACAGCATGACTGATGGTGAGCTAGTTCACTTCCAAGAAAGTTCCCATATACATACCCTATTTGGATTAGGTGTAATCCGCACGGAAAAGGCACTGCACAAGAGCCGAGTCAAGAATCCTTAGTACGTAGCATTCTTCTGTGTATGGTTGCTTCATTAGTGATACTCCGAAAAAGCTCTAACATGAAGAAGGCCGAGTTACAAGCAAAGTGTAGGGAACTGAGTCTTTCGGAGCTGGGGACTTGTGAACAATTAAGGGCACGTCTAAAGGATGCCGGAACACCGTATGTATCTAATTACATATACTACTCTAAGTCAATTCTAAAGATTTTTATTCAGCTCTTCGAGTGTTCTTGCAAACTCCTCGTCAAGCAACTCAACATTCCCTCAACCATTATCGCATCTTTCATACCCAAACATTGCCGAGCCGGAAGATCATGGGACTTCTATCGATCCAGATCAAATAGTTCAGGATGCGAGTCAGCTGGAAGGGTCATTTAACGATGGATACAATAATCAATGTAGTGCTAATGGGGAAGAAGATAATGAGAGTGAGAGCGAGGGCGAGAATGATATTGGTGGTTCTGATCCATCCGAGTTATCAAATCAAATTGATGCGGAAATTCTTCAAACTCGCCGTAAGAGTGGACGGGCCACAGAAGAATCCACGTTGAGGCAATGGAAAGTAAGTTGTCAGGTTGATGGACTGCCCGCAATGTAGAATGAATCATTTTTTTCAGGCTTGGTGTCCAGGTGCTATTGCAGATGGCCTCATTCCGGATGACATTATCGATGCAAATCACCTCATCCGATACATGCAATATGCTGCTACTCGACAGCTGTTCACAAAGAAGGGTACACCAAAACAAGGGAATGATCGTCTATCAGCCGTAAGTCTTTAAATTGTATTGGATTTGAATGTAGCTCATATCATGTATATTTTTAGTCTTCATTGAAGAAGGTCAATACCATGCTTGGACGCGTTCGACGCCGCCAAGAAGACAATAACCCCAAATTGAAAGAGGAGCGTCCAGCCACAAATTCACGATGCGAAGACTACTACAAGGCCCTCATGATTCAAGCTCAGTGCCTCCGTCTTGAGTAAGTAATTGTTTTTATGCTGTTGGCCTACTATTCAATTTCCTTGATTGTTCCCAGAAAAGATGACTTTGATGTTACCGTTGGTACTATATTGGAACAGCAACTGCGACCCCAACAGTTCAATGAAATTACCAATGCAATTTTTACAAAATTAGACCAAGGTATGGGTTTGAATAAAAAGTGTGTCTGACTTTACTAATTACAATCTGTAAGTTGGATCAATTGTCAAGTCATTATTTGCCTGGAACTGGCAGACTGCGACATTGGATCGAGGGGATAATGTTGTCCACTTGATCTTGTCTGCTTTACAGCCATATCAAATGTCGTTACCCAACTATCAGCTGGCCAATGGACAAGTCTCTGGGGAAGCAACAGCGTACTTTGGTGTACTTGCCATGTATTGGCAGACCAAGACAGCGAAGCCAGGTGTAAGTACTACTTTACATTGCATTCAATACCTTTGAAGTGGATACTTAAATTGTCGTGGCTATTCCAGAATTCCGAGCCAACGTATAGCTTCATTTTACCTCACAAGGTCCCAGCACGTTGTGCTGTGATTGCCCTCGCAATTCTTCTCCATTATATGTTTGATCAAGAAAATTTATGTGAGAAGATCGCGGGTTGGAATTGGGCCGAAGCAAAGACCTGGAGAAAGGTTCGTAATTCTTTGCTGTATAAAACTTTTTTCATATTGAATTGTGCTCGGAAGGCCACTGTACTGTTCGGGAAGACAGTTGATAAGAAATTCAGTGGTGATGGTCTTAGTAAGATGTACAAAAGCTTTCTGCAACATACTTCCGTCACATCCAAAAAGAAAGCACATTTAGCTCGGAAAACAATGCCTGATATTCTCCAGGACATGGGGTGCGATATTTTTTAATTTATATATGACTAGGCTCAATTTATTGATGGATTTATACTAAGGGTACCCGCAGATCAGGTTGACGCAACTGGTAATTGGGCAGGAAATACACGCCAAGAAGTATACACCTCAAAGCTTCCGAAGTTGGTATGTAATTCCTCTATTTAATCATAAACACATTCATAAGTATACTTTATTGTTAGGCCATTGCCGCTCTTGCTGGATTTTCAGTCGGAGAAAAGTACAGTGTGCCTTGGGCTGAGGTTTCTGTTCCCGATAATCTTAACAAGAAAGTTTTTCCGTTTGCCGAAAATGCACTGGCGGGGTTGAGTGCCACAGGTTGTACCAATCAAGGAACCTATAATTTCTTGAACCTTTTGATATGTTTAAGGCCATTCTTTTGGCGCGTAAGTTGTTATTTCTTGATTGACTGATCATAATCTCATGTATTTGATGCACAGGGGATCTCCAGTCTCCGGGAAAGTCATCCGGACTCACCTTTATTCAAACGGCTTCGCATTCTCAAGGATACAGATGCTAAGGCCTTCATGGATTCCTGGAGTACGGTCCTTAGTGAAAGATTGGCTGTAGATGAGGTTGAAAACTCAGTTGCATCTAATTTTCATGAAGCATCGACTCGAGATGCATTCCGCTCTGTTTCCCATCAGCTTCGTGACTTTGGAGAAAAGCTTGACATACTTCAACGTCGAATAGAACCCTTCTCACCATCAAAACGAGGCTCATCTGGGTTCATGGTACCACCATTTTCAACTAACTCGACACCAGGTCTAGCCCCAGCTCCACAGTTTCCTGTCTTTCCTAAATTCTCCATTGTTTCGAGTTCCTCCACTTCTTTCAGTTCTCATTTGAATGCAGGCACAACAAATATTCCCATCTCTGTCTCCCCACCATTCAATTCCCATTTCGATAATGATGTTGAGATGACCGATGTATCTCAAGAACCACCGTCTCCAGCACTCATGATTGGATCGACATCGGGTCGCACATTAAATCCCATACTACCAAATCAGCTTGTTCCTTACGTATCTGCTCTATCTGAGCACCATTCCTTCAATGTGCTGCCCCTCGTGCCTCGAATTCCTGGTCAGGAACAAGTACACACTCCCCATGATATGATCCTTCCTGCTCCATCAGCATTTTTCAAGGAGACAGCCGGGGTTGATTGTGGTCAATATCCTATCTTTCAGAGCCAGGCGGGGGCATTCACTTGGACTAATTTACTCGACATGATCAAGAGTCCAGTGAAAGTATGGGATGTGTATAAACCACTCGGTCTTGGTGAATATCCTGACATTCAATCATTGTGGGGAGTGTGGGAAGAAGGACGGGGTATTGATGGCATCGGGAGATCTGTTCCACTTCGATTGATTGAAGAGAAATGGGGAAATTTGAAGAACGAAAATGGTAAAGGAACATTCCCAGTATGGCGTCCGAGAAATGAGACTAGTGTAAGTAAAAATCTGTTTCACTTTCCGATGCAAATTCATTTATCTGGTATACATCATAGGCTCGCAAGACTTGGAGCAACTTTTCATTTTTTATAAATGAAGTGGAGAAGCGCAGAAAACAGGGGAAGAGTACACAGCAAGCAATTGAAGAGCTTGAACAACTTCGCAATGGTAAGTCACTCAATCAGCTTTACAAAAGTTTATGGCCCAAGAAAGGTTCAAAGTCTACTGATACCTAATTCAGGGTCTGTTTTTCCTGCTAACGATAACTTGAATACTATTTCCAATAATCTTTTACATCTCTCTACCTTCCTATAACATTCCGAGGACCGACAAACGACTTGCATTAACTTTAATGATCATTTACATGTCTCTACCTTTTTTTCAGCATTTTGCAGATGTCTCAGCCTTCCGATAACATTCCCGGGACCGGAACAAATTACTTACTTTTAATTTTAATCACCGTTTACATGTATCTGCCTTTTTTTTAAAACATTTCGAGAACCGGAACACATTACTTATTCTGATTTTAATCATTGTTTGCATGCATCTGCCTGTTTTAAACATTTCGAGGACCAGAACAAATTACTTACATTGATTTTAACCATTACTTACATGTCTACACTTTTTTTTAACATTTCGAGTCTCTACTTTTTCCCAGATTTCAAGCCATTACATATATTTCACACTGAGTATACCGCTATTGGAGACAAAAACCCATTTAAAATGCCTACCAAGGTATGCCTGAATATTTTGAACTTCATACCCACGAAGCAAGCAATGGGTGAACAGACCGGAACAGTGAGTGGAAGGCGGATGAAGCCGATTGGAGAAGTCGGGAGGGAGCGTGACAAGAGGCGCGACTTCTCCATAAAAAATGGGTTGTGTCAGCCAAAACTTGTGAGCGAAATTGTGAACCCGGCAGTTGAATTTGTGATGCGTTGACCATTAACCCGTCCTTTTATGTGCGGTTCTTCATATGTGGAGTTTCGAAGGCTTCAACCATACATTAAGGAGATAAATTAGTATTTGTGTAAGTATTCATATGAAATAACAATCCCGGTAACGGCGAGAACGACCTAAAAGTCAGCCTCTTTTCATGTCACACGGAACCCCGACTCCAAAGAAAGGGCTATTAGAATTGTTCTTTCAAAAAAGGCAAACGGCTTTTACGTGACCGTCCCAACTCACGGTGTCCAACATGGTTAGTTCCTTGGATATTAAAGAACTTGGAAAACTATACAAATTCCGGTAAGAAAACCGCGCATTCAACAATAAAGAACTAACTGACTAGTATTAGAGTACATAAACTACGTGTCCCCTAGAGGTCAGAGGCTCTTTCAGTAGGCCTGAGTGGAAATAAGTTTGCCGAAGCGTAAGAGTTCCTATGTCTACGATTCCGGAAGTACCTAAGGACCTCATGTCAGGAATCACTTTCTAACCGACATCTACTCCAACTTTTGAGTCAGCGTAGATTAAAAGTACTTCGTAGCTGAGCTCTACGTAAGGCGAGACAAAGGGTAGTCGAAGCACTGAAACCTCTTTTCGAACTGTATGAAGTTGCAGCTTATCTTGGGAAGAGTGGTAGTTTTTGCTCCGAGTAGACCCAAGTACCATGGTGGTAAAAGTTGATTGAGTCATGGTCCAGATCGGGGTCGAGGTGTCAAAGGACAGAAAGGATTTAAGAGGTAACAAAGCTCAAGGAGGTGAAGAAAGTCAAGAGTAAACTTACGTCCGTGTTGTTTATAAGGGTAGAGACAGAGGGGTGGTAAGTTAAGGGTAAAGCTATTACTACAACTCTACTGGCTACATAGAGTTCTTGGTGGCAGAGGTCGTGAGTACTAACCTAGCTGTAGCCCAGCGTGTAATTTAGGGTATGATGGTTTAGTCGAACAAGGAATGCATAGACGAGATAGACTCGTGGTAAGGAAGTTACACGACGGGGAGCACGGAGCTTAAGGACCAGTCCTTGTTCATGTGTGAGGGGTACTATACTAGGAAGGACGAGGTAGTCGTAAAAAGTTCCTCTGTCGACCCCAACTAACACCAGTTATAGGATAGAAGGTCTCAGTCCGTCCCCGTAAGTGAACCTGATTAAATGAGTTGTACTAGTTCTCAGGTCACTTTCATACCCTACACATATTTGGTGAGCCAGAACCACTTATAGGACTGTAAGTTAGTAACACCCCTCACCCTTCTTCCTGCCGCATAACTACCGTAACCCTCTAGACAAGGTGAAGCTAACTAACTTCTCTTTACCCCTTTAAACTTCTTGCTTTTACCATTTCCTTGTAAGGGTCATACCGCAGACTCTTTACTCTGATCACATTCACTTTTAGGCTAAGTGAAAGGCTACGTTTAAGTAAATAGACCATATGTAGTATCCGAGCGTTCTGAACCTCGTTGAAAAGTAAAAAATATTTACTTCACCTCTTCGCGTCTTTTGTCCCCTTCTCATGTGTCGTTCGTTAACTTCTCGAACTTGTTGAAGCGTTACCATTCAGTGAGTTAGTCGAAATGTTTTCAAATACCGGGTTCTTTCCAAGTTTCAGATGACTATGGATTAAGTCCCAGACAAAAAGGACGATTGCTATTGAACTTATGATAAAGGTTATTAGAAAATGTAGAGAGATGGAAGGATATTGTAAGGCTCCTGGCTGTTTGCTGAACGTAATTGAAATTACTAGTAAATGTACAGAGATGGAAAAAAAGTCGTAAAACGTCTACAGAGTCGGAAGGCTATTGTAAGGGCCCTGGCCTTGTTTAATGAATGAAAATTAAAATTAGTGGCAAATGTACATAGACGGAAAAAAAATTTTGTAAAGCTCTTGGCCTTGTGTAATGAATAAGACTAAAATTAGTAACAAACGTACGTAGACGGACAAAATTTGTAAAGCTCCTGGTCTTGTTTAATGAATGTAACTAAAATTGGTAATGAATGTACAGATGTGAAAAAAAATTGTAAAGCTCAGAGATGAAAAAGGGTCTAAAGTTCGGTAATGTATATAAAGTGTGACTCATATGGCGATAACCTCTGTTTTTGGGTAAATTTTACGGATGGTTCCATACGGACTTATAAAACTTGAAGTATGGGTGCTTCGTTCGTTACCCACTTGTCTGGCCTTGTCACTCACCTTCCGCCTACTTCGGCTAACCTCTTCAGCCCTCCCTCGCACTGTTCTCCGCGCTGAAGAGGTATTTTTTACCCAACACAGTCGGTTTTGAACACTCGCTTTAACACTTGGGCCGTCAACTTAAACACTTAAGGCGCTCGTTTTCACACTTAACGGGCCAAAAAAGACTGAAGAGACAAGGGTGGACGTTTTTCAACACTTGGCCGGCTCTTCAGCTGCAGTTCTTCTGCGTCAGTGTCTCGCAGTGTGTCCTGGGTACAGAAAAGAGTCTCCCCAAACT
>ML179203.1:150986-166252 GCA_004369135.1 Dendrothele bispora CBS 962.96 | reverse complement strand
TCCTCAATATTAATGCTACTGAAGGCCTAATTTTCATTTCGGGTAAACATAAACACAAGAAGAAGAAAAAGGGGGGAAAAGATACACACAAAGCCCACGAGATTCGCAAGTCGTCTGTCGAGCATATCCCGAGACCGTTCCACCCTATCGATCTCGTGGATAAGATTCGCACATTCCTTGAACAACAACACTTCTCTAAATCCTTCATCTGTCTTCGCCTTTCTCAATATTTCTTGCATTTCGAAGTCATCGTCCGATTCCGGTTCCTCGTAAATTGAATCTCCTGCAGACAGAATACGGTCTCCAGAAGGATTTAATGTCGGGATTGCCAATGCCCTCAAAGCCTGTCTAGACCTACTAACCCTCTCTCTTTCCTGTTCCGAAGCTGACGACCTTCTCCTGTTAGAAGATGGCGACGACGCTAATGGTCCAAGTGGTCCAATACCTCCTGTTCTCGCTGAATACCTTCTCTTGGTTGCTTTACCTGATCCATATATCGTGTTCTCTGCAAAGCCTGTTTTTCCAGTGTAGGCAGGGTGTCTCGCGTCTCGCAAAAAGATGACCCTTTTGCGGAAATCGTTCAAGAGACTTTCATGATGGAGAAGGTGGGCTCGGATGACGTGAAGCTTGTGAGAGAACTTGGAGATTTCGGAATGGCCATCTTCGTTAGGATTGTCTTCAGAAGGTATCGTGGAAAGGGTTTCCGATTCCTTATTAAGCAGTGGATTAGCAGGTTGGCAGAGAATCGTTCATTTTCGAGCTCTCACCAGTAAAGTGACTTCATTAAACAGTAGTTCATATACTTCGTCCCATGAATACAATGCGTACCAGAGCAGAGTCAGGGCAATAAAGTTTGGGTCACCAGAAGGTGTGGTATTCTTATAGATATGGGACCAGTAAACAGAGTGACCTAAATTAAGAATGATAAACTATTAGATTCGGAGGGATGTTCGATGGAGAACGCACCAGCAGCCAACAATCTGTCGTGTAATCTTTTAGCAGTTGTCATGATGTATGACTCCGGTCTGTGGTATGAAATAATCGTGCTAACGTCGCCTCGATCACCTACACTAGATGGACCGGAGGACTGCTGATCGAGTATCGATCCATTAGCGAACTCGTATCTAGGGGAAGTTCGGTTGGGTGTAACTGGCGTTGTCTTTGGAGATTTTGTGTTGGCATTCCGCCGGACGATATGGAACGCGAGGAAATCTGGAAGCAAAACTTTGTCTGTAAAACCGTTTTGTCAGCTCAACAGGAGCAATGCAGAGGTATTCAGGACGTACCAGGTTCGCTCTTCAATTCAAGTGGGCCTTGAATATTAATGCCTGGGTTGGCTCGGTACTTGGAGGAATGCGTCGCTATAGGACGAATAAATTGGAGGGTTATAGTGATGTCTGCGTCGTGCGAAGTATATGCGTCGATATAGGTCGAACTCATCGAGGAAATGTTAGCTTACGATCTCCTTGAACTTGTTCTTGATATTGAGTAGGAATAAGGTTGAGTGAGGATGAGAAAAAGAAGGGCTCGATGTGGAACCTGGTTTCCAGAAAGTCAGAAAGGACATTGATAAGGGTGAAGATATATTACGCACTTGGTTCCTAGCATTTGCAGGACAGGTCCAGATAATTGGTCCACAAAGAATGCTCGCACCCTGACTTCCGGAGAAGGCTTTTTTGTGCACAGAGTCAACGTTGAGCAGTATGAAACAATTTCGAGAATGCAGTACACGTACCGGTTCCTTCAAATAATCCCAAAATTCCTCGGCACTCCTCTGATCATCTGAGAGTACTTTTGACGGAGGGCTATCATCGTTAAACGTTCCATTCTCGCAAATGTTAACCTTATATACGGAACACGGGGTCTGCGTGGGCGGAGAGTTTGTGTTTCTTCCCACTAGAGACGCAATTCCGCTCTTCTCTTGCTGGAACTGAGTCCAGTTGGCAAATTGAGCTTGGGGATATCCAGACCACTCGTTATGACAGTCGGCGGGAGGTCGAATGGGAGGGGCTCTAGGTTGAAACTGAATTTCAAAGAGTCAGTAGAGGCTATATGTACATGTCAAAAAGCTCCGACATGCCTTGTCTGGGTCTGAAAGGTCAAGCCAAGGCCAAGGACCGCTTGGTGTACCGTGCCGAAAACTCGGAGGTCGCGGCAGTTTTCCCAGGCCGCTTTCATCCGGGCCATGTCCATTGCGGTTTGAGGACATTATTTGGATTCTTTCCAGCTCGTCGTTTAGGCCTCTTCGAGGTCAGCTTCAAGACTTGTACTTGGGAAAACAAGGACTGCTGGATTACTGGCGCCCATATTGACACCCTATAGCCTTCCCGAATCGTACAGCTTTTGGAGCTCTCTATTAGTTCTCTCAGTGTCAGCAGACGATAGAATCGGAAGAGCCGGAAAGACAATCGTTATGTATCAAAGTTTCTTAATCAGGCGTTATAATCATTTGTCCATGATCTGGAAATTTTGAACACTCCTGCCTCGGACAAGTAGCCATATAAAACTCTCGGCCGAGAGCGGCTCCGACGTGGACTGGATCAGTATACGCCCTCCTAGCAGCTTCAGACGCGATGGAACTCTTGAGACCAAACGGTAATTTCAACTCGCCTTCTCCTTCCCTTAACGTCACTACACCTGCTGCTACGACCTCTTTTCCCAGCACCCATCAATAACATCAACGAGTCCTTCAAATCAATCAACACAATCAATTCTCTCGCGCTATTTCTTGCACGACTGCATACATAGAGTTAGATACAATCCTGGAACTCATGCATACCGAGTTTCTAGTGTTTATAAATCACAACCCAGTCGCAGTAAGCTAAACGACCCATAATTATACTCATACATCACCACTTGCCACCACGCTCTACGGAAAGGTCCCCGTCCGCCGATTGAGTCCCGTGTATAAAAGCTCTCGGAAGCCTCGTCCTCGAATGACGCACAGGTCCTGCAACGATAGTCTTCCTACTAAACTCCTCTAGTTGTATTTCTCGATCTTTGCCCCCTTCATGCCGACTCACGCTGATCATTAGTCAAACCTTGTTCCATCCTTTCCAGTCTAATTTCCATGTTCCTACTATTCCACTTGTTCACGTATTTCGATATCCCCAGTGCGACAGACACGAAAAGAATTGGTAATTTGGTTCTTAATAATTCAATGTTCAAGCGGTTGGTAGGATCATATTGAACAAGGAACCAGATGGCCCCAGTCAGGGGAAGAGAGGCCGCGAAGAAGGTTATAAGTGCTTTGTGATCAATCTCACTGAGTGTACTCATCCCGAGGACGGTCTAGGGAGGTAATAAAGACGATCATTAGAGATTAGATGAACGTCACATCGAATAGAGATAAAGGAATGTTAGAAGTAGGCGAGGGTCTCGAGAAAGGAACTCACAGCCACGACACTTGCTGGAAGGAAGAACATGGTTAGATAGGATATCTGCTTCATAACTAAATGGAGACTGCGTTAGATCTAATCAAAACTATGGAATCATATTGGAAAAAGGCGCACCAGCACTATCTCGTCCAGACCGCTCTGCTAGCATCCTCATCCGTTTACTGTCCTCGATATTAATGCTGCTGAAGGCCTAATTTTCATTTAAAAACATAAACACAAGAAGAAGAAAAGGAAAAAAGATACACACAAAGCCCACGAGGTTCGCAAGTCGTCTATCGAGCATATCTCGAGACCGTTCCACCCTATCGATCTCATGGATCAGATTCGCACATTCCTTGAACAACAACACTTCTCTAAACCCTTCTTCTGTCTTCGCCTTTTTCAACATTTCTTGCGTTTCCGAGTGATCATCTGATTCCGGTTCCTCGTAAATTGAATCTTCTGTAGGCAGAATAGGGGTCGGGATTGCCAACGGTCTTAGAGTCTGTCCGGAGTTATCCCTCTCTCTTTCCTGTTCCGAAGCTGACGACCTTCTCCTGCTAGAAGATGGCGATGTCACTGGTCCAAGGGGTCCAATACCTCCTGTTCTTGCCGAGTATCTTCTCTTGGCTGCTTTACCTGAACCGTATATCGTGTTCTCTGCAAAGCCTGTTTTTCCAGTGTAAGTAGGGTGCCTCGCGTCTCGCAAAAAGATGACCCTTTTGCGAAAATCGATCAAGAGACTCTCATGATGGAGAAGGTGAGCTCGGATGACGTGAAGTTTGTGAGAGAACTTGGAGATTTCGGAATGACCATCTTCATTAGGGTTGTCCTCAGAAGGTATCGTGGAAAGGGTTTCCGATTCCTTTTGAGAACCAGAAATTGTTTAAGCGTAAACGTGGATTAGTAGGTCAGCAGAAAAATTGTCTAATTTTCGAGCTCACCAGTAAAGTTACTTCACTAAACAGTAGCTCATATACTTCGTCCCATGAATACAGAGCGTACCAGAGCAGAGTTAGGGCAATAAAGTTTGGATCACCAGAAGGTGTGGTATCCTTATAGATGTGGGACCAATAAACAGAGTGACCTAAATTAATTAAGAACGAGAAACTATAAGATTTGGAGAAATGATCAGTCCAATCGACGAAGAACGCACCGGCAGTCAGCAGCCTGTCGTGCAATCTTTTCGCAGTCGTCATGATATATGGCTCCGGTCTATGGTACGAAATAATCGTGCTGACGTCGCCTCGAGTAGCTGCACTAGTAGATGAACCAGAAGATGACTGCTGATGATGGTACGAATGCTCATTGAGTATCGATCCATCAGCGGACTCGTATCTAGGGAAGGTTCGGCTGGGTGTAACTGGCGTTGTCTTTGAAGAGTTTGTGTTGGCATTCCTCCGGACGATATGGAACGCGAGGAAATCTGGGAGCAAAACTTTGTCTGTAAAACCGTTTGTTGTCAGCTCAACAGGAGTGATGCAGAGCTATTCAGGACACACCAGGTTCGCTCCTTAATTCAAGTGGGCCTTGGATATTGATGCCTGGGTCGGCTCGGTACTTGGAGGAATGAGTCGCTATAGGGCGAATGAATTGAAGGGTTATAGTGATGTCTGCAAAGTATGTATATATGTACATCAATATAAGTCGAAATTATCAAGAAAATGTTAGCTTACGATCTCCCTGAACTTGTTCTTGGTATTGAGTAGGAATAAGGTTGAGTGAGGATGAGAAAAAGAAGGGTTCGATGTGGAATCTGGTTTCTAGGAAGTCAAGGTTGTTCACAAGAATGGAAACATACTACATACTTGGTCCCTAGCATCTGCAAAACGGGCCCTGATAATTGATCCACAAAAAATGCTCGTACCCTGACTTCCGGAGAAGGCTTTTTCGTGTACAAAGTCAACGTTGAGCAGTATGAAAATACACTACACGTACCGGTTCCTTCAAATAATCCCAAAACTCCTTGGCACTCCTCCGTGCTGGCTCAGTATCATCTGAGAGTACTTCTGACGAATCGCTGTTATGAAACGTTCCATCCTCGTAAATGTTGACCTTATATACGGAACACGGAGTTTGCGTGCGTGTATTTCCTCTCACCAAAGACGCAATTCCGCTTTTCTCTTGCTGGAACTGAGTCCAGTTAGCAAATTGAGCTTGAGGATATCTAGACCACTCATTATGAGAGCGAGGTCGAGGAGGTGAGGCTCTGGGTTGAAACTGAATTTCAAAAAGAGTTAGTAGAGAAGCTATATGTCAAAAAACTCCGACATGCCTTGTCTGGGTCTGAAAGGTCAAGCCAAGGCCAAGGAACCGCTTGGTGTACCGTGCCGAAAACTCGGAGGCCGCGGGAGTTTCCCCAGGCTTTCATCCGGACCATTGCGATTGGAGGACTCGGACATCTCTTGGATTCTTTCCAGCTGGTCGTTTGAACCTCTTCAAGGTCAAGCTCAAGACTTGTACTTGGGAGAACAAGAGCTGCTGGATTGCTGGCACCCATACTGACGTCCTATAGCACGTATTGCCCTTCCCGATTCTCAACAGCTGTTGGAGCTCTCTATTAGTCTCCTGTCAGCAGACGATAGAATCGGAAGACAATCGTTCCTCTATGTATCAAAGTTTCTTAATCAGGTGCTGTACTTCAGCTTGCAATTGCTTCAACTCAACTATTTCGGATTCAAGTGTTTCAAGGTTAAAGTTCAACACCAAAAATTATATGATGGTAGCCGTCATGCTAGTAACACTGTACTTGGGTGAAGGAGTACTGCGTTGCAGTCCCCGTTATAGCCTGTGAGTTTGATCGCCGACTTCGTATCTACATTTGTCCATGGTCTGGAAATGCTGAATTCCTTCGTCCTTTGGTTACCGATTTAATTTTGGGTTTCGCCATTTCGAGCCTCTAGTCCCCATTGATCCGAGTCGTACGGCGTCAGGCCAATTTCCGTGAACTAAAGTAGTGACCGGTAGCCAACTGACCAGTATTCAGACTGGGCGTCGGAGCGTTTTATACTCCGTTGGTAGACCCTTTCTCCCTTTGTCAACCTTGGCTGACCATCTGCCTCCAGAATTAATCACCGAGATTATCCAGCATCTTCCCTTGACTTCTTCGAGCCCCTAACTCAAGTCTGTGGCACCTGGTCCCGAGTCATCCCCAAGTATTGGAGGAAAGTTACACTTCAGTCTCATATTGAACTCGGCCCGAGAGTGCTCTGACGTGCTGGTCCTTATGGACTAGAAATCACATCCGCTACCTTTGCCAAACCTGTCATCCGAGGCAAGTACGACCCGATGTTGTAGCAGCTCGAGGATATTGTTCTCCAAGGACCCTAATCTTTTCGTCTTGGATTCTATTGTCTTTCCGAGCTGCCAGCTTCGGGATTGGTTGAAGGAACATCGTTTAGAAGAGTTTAAAAGGATCTAACTCATGAGCAAGAAGGGAGGTGGAATGCTTTACAACTCACTTGCAAAAGAATCCAATCTTATGATACTTACTACTCCTTTCGTAAGTCGGAGAAGAACGTAGCAGATGTTTTTTTTTTTTTGCTTCCACATGTCATGGCAGGGGAAAGAGAGACTCGTAGGAAACGCACTGAAGGATGGAGAGTTTGTATTTTTCTGTATCATCGCGAGTTTTCGGATTTCAGTATATGCTTTGCACCCGGTAAGCCTTCTGTCCTTTTTGCAACACCTATGTAAGTAAACATGTAAGATCTTCCGTTTGCCCTCCGTTCTATCTGCCAAAATAGAGTCGGACATGGAATTTCTTAAAAATCAATGTGATACTTCCTCTTAGCTGTCCAAATTCGCACCCAGAAGCACCTCGTGGTCAGGAGAGCCGTTGCTTCTGTTTTGACATTGGTGCGTTTGGACGAAAGTCCTGATAAAATACCCGTAAATCCCTAAATAGAGATACGTATGTGCGACGCTCATCAAGTCAGAGAGAACAAACACCGTCTCCAGAACTTCGAAAACACTTCTGCTCCAGGACAACATCAACGTATTGTAGCCCCGGCTCCCAAAATCTAGTTTGAACAGGAGAATTTTGTGCCTGAAGTCCTATACATAGTGCTGGTGATATTTTCAAATTCATGGCTGAAGAAAAACTCCGGAGCTGTCCGAGTCAACACGGCACGTCATCGTTGGGTGCTTTGTTTGTCGGATATATACGTTGTGTCTTTTCAGCGAACATGTAGATATGCCCCAAGCTGCAAAATTCCTTCGCGTTGCTCTAGGACTGTAGCCGAGTAAAAGTAAGTCTCTGCTACATCATATGTTCGATATCTGACCAGCAGCTTTGCAAGCTCCATCGACTCGAAATGCATCAAATGTATTAGTCAAAGCGAGAGCGTGAATTACACAACCTGGACAAGATTGACCGGATAGCATTGCAAGGAGTCCACTGTCACGATGAGACCGGCAAGTGCCTTCCTGCAGAAGCATCGTCATGAGGCCTCAAGTTTACGTCGCGAAACGAGAACGACGTCCAACTTGGAGTCATACTGAGACGGTGCAACGCCAAGAAGAGTTCAGTTTACGACGACAAGGACGTTGAAGCTGCAACGTTAGCTAGCGATACTGATGATGGTGTACAAACCAAAGGACATCGGGTGTCTGAGTCGGAACCGTCAACTGACAACAATACAACCTGAAGGGCCCGGGTATAGCCGTAGACTCCAGCAATTGACCCTGGCACGAAGTATACTGTACAGGTCATTTACTTCTCCTGATCGACGACTTCATGAGGGCTGGGTCACTGGAATCTGGATGGGAGGCTCGGACTCACGAAAAACGGCCCGGACAGCCAAGTACGGTCTGCGTCTTCGACTCTTGGTTCGACAACAGGCTTCTAGGTTCTATCGCAATCGTCCGAGCTTGAAGTAACGAATATCAAAAGATACGGTTTTGGTATTACATCCTCCGGGTACTCTCGCAGCTTGGACGCCTTGTATCTGGGACCAAAATGACCATTTCAAGATTGGTGTCAGCGCAAGAAAAAATCACAAAACAACATCCTGATGGTCGCTCACCGATGTCCAAATTCTCGCCCTTACTTGTCCTCTTGTTTGTTTTCCTTCTCCTTCAACCATCCTGAGCGGCCTCCTTTCAATAAGGTACAATCCGACTCGGCAACTGGGTTTCGAGGACAGCAAACGAACGTGAACAGCAATGACTATCGAAAAGGTTCTCGACGATATATCTGCTTCCAGTCACTAATGCCGGATAGGCTCTCTCGCACGTTTCCTCCAAATGCTGGCTGGTAATCTTGTCGATTTGTGATAATCGCGAAGGATCTCAATGTTTGGACCGGAAATGAACAACTTGAAACATCATAACGATGATCTGGGACGGTAAGGGACCGATTGCTCAATTACGATCATAGCGATCGATGTCATACACCTAGGCAAGCTGTGACCACGGTATGTATCCTCTTTTGAAAGTCTTTCGTGTTCCTTCGACACCATATATGTGCATGTGCTTCCAATTAGTATGCATTGTACGCATATATACAGCATATACACGGACGATGAGACTTGAAGCTCGAAGAAGCAATCGGATGGACCCGTGCCAGTGCGGCTTGCTTCATTTTCGACTCGGAGATGTCCTCCCTGGTTCGTTGCTCGTTGTGAGGGGTAGTGAATGATATCGTGAAGACAGTGGTGTTTAGCAGTTCCTTTTGCCTTCTGCTAGATTTCCAAATGCTTGGCAGGTACCGCCGTGCGCAGTCTCGATATTATTATAGCCTTTGGGACTATCCAACCCTTCCCGGGCCCGGAGACACGGAGATTTCGAGTTGAGTGGAAGGTTTCCCTAATCCTCGTTTACAGCCTTGACTCGGACATGGCACACCGGTACAGTGTGCAACTGTACAGCCGGGTATCTGGGAAGAGGAGGCGATCTGGTCATCATCCAGGTGAATGTCATTGAAATCACATCTTCTCGAAGATTGGTGATAGTGCCCAGTAGGTGAAACGGATAGGTACTGGTGTGTACTAATAATTCGAGAGACGACGAACGTGAGCCTGAGGCTGGAGACTTTGGGAAGCTCTCCTGGAACTGTCAGAGTAAATGGACAAATGGCGTACAGTCACTAGTGCCGTTGTGCTTGCGTCCGAGGAAGCTTAAGCTATAGGATTAGGGAGGACTCTCGGGGTCGTCTTTTGTCAAGTTGAATTCTTTTTTCCTTCTTTCTCCTTGCAAAATGTCTTCGGCTCCGGTCCTATCCTGGCAGCTGGCGGCGTCTACTATCGCAACGACGTAAGGAGGTCATGGAACCTTTTTACGAGTCATTTGACTGGAGAAACGCACCGAAGTCCTTCCATACGATAAAATCCTTCCGTCTATACATCTAAGTAGTTCTCTTTCTCATGTTATCCAGTTGCGCTGAGTCCAAAGTATTGAGCTGTGAATTGAAATTCACTCTGAGATGTGTGCATGACTATCGGCCAGGTTCGCGGAGAAGCCTTCAGCTTGTGGAGGACTGACAGGGAAGTTGTAAATGTCCGAATCTGATTGGGTAGTGAAGAGAGTGGCATCGCATAGTCGCAGACGTTGGAGTACGAGTCATGTTGAAAAATCAACCCGGGCACGAACGTGCGTGAAATGGACGTTGCCCACAACATAGCGCAAAAACGAATTAGATTTTGTGAACGAAGATTAATGGGATGTAGACTGTAAACTTCCATAGCTAAAGTACGTATACGAAGGCAGGAGTAGAAAGTAACCAGAGGTGTTCTAGCAGGATATGCAGTGTCCATGAAGCAAAAAAAAGGCTATTATCTAGTAGCGTCAGATTGCGAGACAGCAGGATACATGTACATATGCGCGATGTGTTCACAAAAATGTCTGACAAACTCGTTTCGAAAACTACTACTGTCCCTTTTGACCAGTTGGAGAGGTCAGTAGCTGGGAAGAAGAAGCGGTCGACGGACTCTGCGACGTTCCCGATTCTAAGGCAGTCGTCCTGCGCACGATCGCTAGCGCCTGCGCTGCTACAGCTTGGTCGCCTTTAAAAGTCAGCCTCTTCACCGCCTCATCCGCGTCTATGAATTCGGACTGGAAATTCTCTGACCCCATCTGCGTGCCCTCGACTTTTTTCCCGTCTCCCTTGATGGTGCTGATAAACCACCAAGTCATTTTGACACCTTTCTCTGCCTGGTTTCGTACCATGATAGTTACAGGTTCCGTACATCGGGTTTCTCTATATGCGTCTTTTACGTTGACCCCGACTTCTGGCGCGCGAGTGGGCATGAAGCAAGGCATGAGTTCACATGGGTAACCTGCGCGTAACGAACGTTTGCTGTGAGATAAGGGAAATAGAGAGAGGGAGAAGAAAAATAAAGGGGAAAGGAAAATTCACCAGTCTCTTCGTATGTCTCTCGAATTGCTGTGAGTTCTACTGATTCGCCACAGTCTTTCCGGCCCTTTGGAAGCAGCCATTCTTGCTTGGCACGTTGGAAAATGAGGCATATTTGTAGCTTTCCGGGATCTTCGGGGGCCTTTCGGAACAGGACAGAACCAGCAGAGATTACGAACTCTCCAGCGAGGTACCACGAAGAAGGATAAGGTGAATCCATTTAGTCGTCGAGGGTATCGTCGAGATAAAGGGACTTCACAGTTGGAGAATAAGGGTTCAAAGAGCGAGCAGATCCGGGTGTGGGTGGTTTTATGAACTAAGAGAAGCCGGTGAGAGGGTGGCTAAGAGACTAATGGCAAAGCAGAGTGAATTGGGACTGTGAATAGAAATATGTATTACGAACGGGTTTAGTTTGTTCTCGTGGCCTGTAAACCCTTTTCGAGCGAGTTTGAATAGAGATTTAAAAATTTCTGACAGGTCTAGTTCAGAAATGTCCGTGCAAAAGGTGTGTGTGCTGTGTGAGCACAGCAGATATTTGTCTAGGCTAGAAAGGACCGGGTAGAGGGTGTTCAACGGAGTTGGAGGTGCATGGTGGTTGGGTCCTATGAGTCTGAGGGAGAGGGGAAAATGCTGAGTCGGACAAACGGTTCCGTTGGGCGCTTATGTTTTTCGATGACGTAGGTCTGAGCGTATAGCCCCTAACCCTAATTTTCTAGTTAATGCGTTCCACGTTTACTATACACGTCCTGAAGCACAGGACAACGGATTACTACCACCTCGATGTATACGTGTATTGAACACGAAACTGAACACGTCTAACTTTATAATGCCTATAAAAGTCTCCGCAAGCTGCTCATCATAGCACAATCACAATCGATACCAAAATGATATCCACGAGTCGACCTCGAAGTTCTCCTAGACGGAAATCTCCTCGACGTTCCAAATCAAGTCCAACCTTGGCCGTATCTTCGGTCTCTCTATTTCTTTTTGCACTATTTGCGGTTCTCTGTCTTTTTCCTGTGGTTACGCATGCAAAATCTTCTTCGACTCACTCGAGCGGAAAGGGAAAGGGTGTGGACACAGGGTCAGGGCCAGTCATTGGTATAGGTATATTTCTTCAACCCTGTGTATTGAGAACCTAGGTTTATAACTGCTCTCCAGATCTCGGAACCACCTATTCATGTGTCGGGTGAGTCGCCTTACCTATTTACATGGGTTGTCCTATTAATAAATCGTACAGTGTATCGAAAGGTGGTCGTATAGAGATAATTGCCAACGATCAAGGAAATCGTATAACACCCTCTTGGGTATCCTTCAGTGACGATGAACGATTGTAAGTCTCACTCCTAATCCATTATCACTTTCGACTTACTCTATGATCTTTTTTCCTTCAGAATAGGTGATAGCGCCAAAAACGCGTACCACTCGAACCCAAAGAACACTGTCTTCGATGCTAAGCGTTTAATTGGGAGAACGATGGATGATCAACATTTAATGAAGGATATCAAACATTGGCCATTCTCTGTTAAGGATCGAAACGGCAAACCTACTATTAGTGTCAGCTATAGAGGAGAGCAGAAGGAGTTTGTGGGTACCTTCTATCATGTGTAGTAGAGCTCCGAGTCTGAAGCCACTAACATCTCTTTTTCATATGTAGTCACCCGAAGAAATCAGCGCAATGGTCTTGACGAAGATGAAAGAAACGGCGGAGGCCTATCTAGGTGAAAAGGTCACTCGTGCCGTCGTCACTGTCCCTGCATGTAAGTTGGTTTCTTTTTTTTTCATGTTCCACGTCAATTCATTCCGGTTTGATTGTTTAGATTTCAATGACGCCCAACGGCAGGCGACCAAAGATGCCGGTACTATCGCCGGCCTCAACGTCCTCCGTGTCATGAACGAACCAACAGCCGCCGCTCTTGCGTACGGTCTCGACAAGAAGGGCTCCGAATCCAAGGTCATCGTCTATGATCTCGGAGGTGGCACGTTTGACGTCTCCCTCCTCACTATCGAAGACGGCGTGTTCGAAGTCCTCGCGACCGCAGGTGACACCCATTTGGGTGGGGAAGATTTCGACAACCGTGTCATCGATTATCTCGTTAAGACGTATAAGAAAAAGAACGGAGGTGAGGACCCGAGGAAAAATGACAGGGCTATGGGTAAATTGAAGAAGGAGGTAGAGAAAGCGAAGAGGACGTTGTCGAACCAGCAAAGTGCGAGGATCGAGATTGAGAGTTTTGATGGGGGAAGGGACTTCTCGGAAACGTTGACAAGGGCCAAGTTTGAAGAACTGAATGCGGATTTGTTTAGGAAGACCATGAAACCTGTCGAGAGGGTTTTGAAAGATGCGGGCGTCAGTAAGAATGAAGTTGATGAGGTGAGCCCGAGGCTTCCTTTTTTCTTCTTGTTTGGAAAGACAATTCTTAGATACGGCGTTTGCTTTTTTCCGTAGATTGTTCTTGTGGGAGGTTCTACACGTATCCCCAAGATCCAGCAGATGCTCCGTGACTACTTTGGGAAGGAGCCTTCTAAAGGGATCAATCCTGACGAGGCTGTGGCTTACGGTGCTGCTGTCCAAGGAGCAGTTCTCGCTGGTGAGGAGCTGGAGGTGGACGTGACTCTCTTGGACGTTATTTCCCTGACTATGGGTATCGAAACCCAGGGTGGTGTTTTTGCCAAGCTTATCCCGAGGAACACCATGATTCCCACTAAGAAGAGTCAAATGTAGGTTCTTGATGTTTCAAGTTCGCGGTTTGGGCGTCATCTTAGTTGTTTTTGGACTGACCAACTTCGTCACCTTAACAGATTCTCGACCGCAGTCGACAATCAACAGACGGTGTTGATTCAAGTCTTTGAAGGCGAGCGTGAAATGACCAAGGACAATCACTTGCTTGGAAAATTCGAGTTGGCAGGTATACCTCCCGCCGCTCGTGGAGTCCCTCAAATTGAGGTAACGTTTGAGGTGGATGCGAATGGGATTTTAACAGTTTCGGCTTCGGATAAGGGGACGTGAGTGTTGTAACTATTCTATCTATGTCTCGAGCTATAACACCTTATGGTAGTGGCAGGAAGGAAGGCATTACGATTAATAACGATCAGACTCGGCTTTCTCAGGAGGAGATTAATCGGATGGTCAGAGAGGGAGAAGAGTTTGCTGAGCGAGTATGTCCTCAGTTATGACTCTTCGAACTTTTACGCAGGTCCTTAACTAACCAACCGCCCTCTTCTTTTTTTTGGAAGGACAAAACACAACGCAAACGGGCCGAAACCCTCAATTCTCTCTCCTCGTTAATCTACGGATTGAAAGACCAAGTTAATGATCGAGAAGGTTTAGGAGGAAAACTCTCGGAGGAGGATAAAAAGACAATTATGGATGCGGTAAAGGAGGGCACGGAGTGGATAGATGAGAATGGAGCAGAGGTGGAGTTGGAGGAGTTGGAGGAAAAGTTGGCTGAGATTCAGGTGGTGACAAGTCCGATCACGGCGAAAATTTATCAAGGGAAGGGGGAGGAAAGTGCGAGTAGGTTTGATCGGCAAGAGGAAGTTGACGATGATGATGATAATGATTGGAGACATGGAGAGCTCTGAGAAGATGTTGTATTGCGTACTGATATCAATCTTTCATCTAGCCGTAGATAGTATATGTATGCGCGGACAAGAAAGCACAGAAGAAAGTCGCTGCTCTTTCTTTCAAAATTTTAAAAACATCAGTTCGATAGCAGTGGCAAGTTTGTGGCGCTGACATTCGTATGAATATGGAAGGAACTACACTGGTGGCCAAAAAGTATGCACCTTCCAAATCGGGTGCCGTGCGGCCCACCTACGGCCCAGGGTCATACGCTTAGATGGTTCCCAGATAATGACTCGGTTCACAGTCGGCGAGGACCGGGATGTGTACCGGAATGAGGACTCGGAGTGCGCATGATCACATTGTTATCACCTTCTTGGGGCCATGGCTGGGCCGCGCGGCATCCAAATTTGGAAGGTGCATACTTTTTCGCCACCAGTGTAGTTTATGCCCGCTACCATAATATCTGGGGATGTATCCCTGCGTCAAGTTTCATGGGACCTAAAAGTGTTTAAGTATCGTAGTGCGGGTAACAATGAACATAAAGAATCAGCAACGCACTCTTCGGGATCCTGACTTTTCAGACGAGTCTTGGTATGTAATAAATACGACATTACATCAATTTGCACTGATCACCGCCGGTCTCTGAAACCTCCTTTGAGAGGTCTAGTCGTGATGAATTGACGTATTATATCCAAAGATTGGACCACACCCTGAATTTAATCGTTGAAAATCGGAGTAATGGGTGGTGGCCGACGACTGAAACGGACCGAGTTTTCCTGATCACGTGCGGCTGGCTACGCCGATTTAATTTTCAGCCACCATGATTCTCGTCACTGTAAATCAGTACATTTTATTTGAAGCTCTGTCACGTCTTGAACAGGAAAAACGGGCCCATTTATCGGAAATAAATAATAAAGATACATGGGTGGAATCAGTACACCATTCCATGATTACGAAGCCGGAGGTT
>ML179203.1:117253-145407 GCA_004369135.1 Dendrothele bispora CBS 962.96 | reverse complement strand
CATAACGTCTGAGGTGAAAAGCAATATATTTGTCCTTGTTTACAGATAGAGACAATATGCGAGTATACTACGTAACATGCAAGATATAACTAATGCGGTATGACAGAGCCCCCCCATGTGAGTAGGGTGCGAGCTACACGTAGTTCTGGATTAATTGATTTGATTGAGAAAGCCATTGTTCTGGAGTCCAGTTGTCCATATCCACCTGAGGGTCTTTAATCGGTACTGGTCCTAATAAGTCGTTCCAGTGTCGATGTCGTTTCCCTCCGCGTGGTCGTTGCTTCTTTTTGGCAGTAGGAGTTTCCTGGTTTACTACTTCGGACGATTCTTCCGGTTCAGCAATGATTCTTTCGGCTAGAGACGGAGGTGTTCGCTGTGACTCTTCCAATCTCTCTTGTAAGGGAATATTCAACCTTGACAACAACGAGGTGGATGACTGCAATGAGGATAAGGATTGAGATGAGGATAGGGACTGAGATGATGGAGATTGCAATGGTGCCGGAGTGAAAAGTGTTGATATAGCTTCTTCAGCTGTCTCCGCTGGTGCCATAATGGAGTTGTATGATGGTTGGGACGGTGCTACGTTTACGTCGTTTCGAGTCCACTGTTCCTCTGGATCTCTACTAAGTACTTCGTTCTCGATGTATTGTTTCAGCTTCAGTAACCGGATTTCGAAGATGCGCTTTCCGTTGAGTTGTAGATCGTAGTGTGACCGGATGAACCAACCTGCTTCCAGATTGTTCCAGATCTTTAACCAAAATTCTGTTCCGTCTGGGGTGTTCACTTTGTTAAGACGGGCTAGCCTAATATCCACTGCCGTTTTCTGACACGTTTTCGACAGTAAGCTTAGGAGTTCCAGTAGGGTACCGTCAAATCCCAATAAACGTAGTAAGCAGGTAGGAGCTTTGGGTGGATAGGGTCTCCTTGACAGAGCTGGCATCCATGATTCCATGGTGTCCTCGGATATGGTTTCTTGGCCGATTGTGATGCTGGTGGAGGATGAGCGTCGCTTCCTTTTTTGGCTTCCCGAAGTTAACGCTGTGTTGTCGTCCATTTGTATGTCTTCCAAAGCATCCACAACAAAGGTAGTAGTATCTGTCGAAGTTTCTTCCATTGGGGGAGTAGGAGTCCTGACGGGAGGCAGTTCTTGTGGCCGAGAGATAGGGGATGGGGTGGGTTCTCCAAAATCTAGTTCCTCTTCTTCTTCCTGTGCGACGTATACCCAACGGCTGCGGGGATTTGGAGAGGGAGGTTTTTGTGAAATGGGTTCCTGTTTCGGAGAAGACGCTTCTGGGTGTAGTTTGGGCAGGTTCTCTAATGCTGGGTCATCCGCTTCTCGCCCGATGTGTTCACGGGCGGGGTTTTCCTTTTTGTATACCCAGTTGGATGCTACGGAACGTTTAGTCATGGTCGCATCTTCGTAATATCGTAGCATGGGTCCTGGCCAACCGAATACGTCGAGATCATGAGATAATCCTGGTTGAGCTATAATTTCCGAGTAGAGATAAAGGCGTCTTTTTCTGGATCGGTCGTAGTAGACGAAGGGCCAATCTTCCACGTCTAGACCTTTCCTGGCTGATTTGCCTACATATCTCAGGCAGCGGTTTTCTTCAGCGTCTACGTCCTCGACGAACCATTCCCATTGTCCCTTGCTGTTTGGGGTTACGACTTTAGGTGGTATGATCCAAGGTACTCGATCTGTTGAAACGGTTTTGGAATTGGGTTGTTTTGGTCCGTACTTCTCCATTTCAGGTACCGAGACTTCCTCTTTTGCTACGCGCGAATCTAGTCCCGGAAAATTTTCAGTTGTAGCAATTGAGGAGGATCTCCAGAGTCGTAGGGTGGATTTGTCCTCGTTTCCCTCTGTTGCTATCCATCTATCCTCGCCGTCCTCGTCAACTCTAATTTTACTCCTCCTGGCTAACCCGTTCCATTCATAGCAAATCTCGTTGTTGTGCCAATCAGTGAAAAGGAGAGGGTTCGAAGTCCTCTGCGTCGTTATCGCACTAGGCTCGTCTCTTTCTCCTTTCACTTCATGAGCTACGAATATCGGCACTCCGTGTTGCCATAGCCAGGCTACGTCCGCTTCTTCCATTCCGTTTACCCAAACACCTATTAAGGATTCTTCTGTGGTCGGAGAGTCCGTAGAAGGAAGGCAAAGTTGCGAGTTTCGGGGAGATTTTCGAAGCAGGTTTCCCATCCTAATCCACGCGTCTAGTTCCTTTATCCATCTTTGTAATCGTGAGAGGTTGTCCACCATTTGGTCAAAAGTCATTTCTTCACCCCAATTGTGCGCGTTCGGTTTCTGGGGTTGACTAGATCTGAAATCGGGCCACGAGTCGGTAGCTTCGTCCAACGCGATTTCTCGGATCTGCGTTTGTAGTCTCCAAATGCGGTCCATGATAGTCGTGCAGAAATCTGGGGATAAACAACCTAATCCGTCTCGAGGAAAGGGAGAGCTCTCCCACACTAGAAATGCCAGTACGTCTTCTGGCTTACGGGGGTCTTGCAATCGAGTTTTTGGCCTGACGATAAAAGGATAGTATGGATGAGATTTATCGAACTGTTGAGGATTCTTGGTAGGGTCGAAACGGCCAAAACTCCCGTTGACGCTCCTCTGGTAAGCTATTTGGTTTATCGGTACGGAAGAGAGTCCGGGGTAGAAGGGAGTCTGAATTGAGTTTTGCGAAAAAAGTTCTAGTTTCGTGGTTTCGTCGGCCAAGTATTCATCGTCCGAGTACTTGACTATCCTTCCAGCGTATGATCCCGTTTGCGGTAGATAAAAGTCTAATCCAGTTAGAGCGGCCGGAAGAACTTTCCATCCATTGAATAAACCGACTCTATCAAGACTAAATCTTCGAGTATCGAAGTTAGGGGATCTAAAGCGTGGAGACCATACGTGTTCAGCCATATCTCTCCTCCAAAGTTCTTTTCGGAAGGTCTCAAACTTATGCGGCTATCGCAATAGTATCGACACTTTCGAGTGGTGGAAGAGTAGGAAGGGAAGGATGTGCCTCGAGGACTACGCGTGTTGCTTAAAAATGATGATTACTTCAGCGTGACAAATTGTGTAACTTAAGGTATTCCTTTTTTAGCTCTGGGGCGTTTCGTAGTTCGAACTCTGAGATCCAAGAGTTTTTGGTAGGGTCGAAACCTTTCCATTTTACGAGGTACATCCTTCTATTTCCTGTTCTTTTCCCTGAAAGCTTATGTCCCAATATAGCTTCAACTTCAACTTCTTCGGAAGCGCTAGCGATGTCTCTAGTTGGTGGAAGGATCGAGCGTTCTCCGAACTCTTTAGGAGAAGGGCGGTATAGGCGTAGATGAGAAAGATTGATGTTAGGGTTCATAGGGTAATTGTCCGGCAGTCGAAGTCTGTAGACCATCGGGTTAATTTTTTCCATCACTTCAAATGGCCCTATCATCCTCTGCACTAATTTACGACCTGTTCCTCCAGCTTCGACTAGTTGTAGCGAGTGAGGATTGACTAGAACCAGGTCTCCCGGTTGAAATTCTTTGACCGGGCGACGTTTGCTATTATAGGCTTTAGCTTGTCTTTCCTGGGCTAGTACTAAGGCATCCCTTGCTAATCTTCTGTGATGCTCTATTTCCTCCGTAAAAACTTCAGCTCTTTGACTAGGAAGGAAAGGTCGGGTGACAGTCTCTTGTTCCGGTACTAAGACTCCGAAGGAATTTTGAGGCTTGTATCCTAATAGTAAGAAGTCCGGTCGTTGTAAGGTTGAAGAGTGGACCGAGCTGTTGTAGGAGAAGGCTAGGTCGTCCAAAAATTTAGCCCAAGAAGAACGATCTGACGCTACATAAGCTCTCAGCATCTGTTCTATCAAGGAGTTCACTATTTCAGTTTGACCGTCGGTTTGGGGATGATGCGCTGACGATACGGCCATATAGCTTCCAAATTTTTGTACTACAGACTTCCAAAAAGCAGAAGTCCATCGTTTATCCCTGTCTGCTATAATTCTAGTAGGCAGTCCGAACCTTCTTACTACGTGTTTTAGAAACAATTCTGCGAATCCTTCTTGATCCAGTTCATCGTAAGTCGGAACGAACAGCGCGTACTTGGTGAGCTTGTCTACCATTACGAGAACAGCAGTGAACTTTTCTGGTCCAGATTCAGGAAGACCCGTAATGAGATCTAGGGATACTGTCTCGAAAGGACGAGAAGGGATATGTGCTGGTCGAAGACCTCCCATCGATTTGCTCCTGTCGACTTTGATCTTTTGACATACGTCACAGGACCGAACATAAGCCTCCGCATCCTTGTTCATGGTCGGCCAGAAGAAGAGCTCATGCAGTCTTTTTGAAAATCTCCGAAATCCTGCATGCGCACTTTCAAACGGAGATTCGTGTATATTACGAAGGACCAGATTGACTTGATTCTGAGGCACGCATAGTCGTACCTTCCAATCCGCATCCACAAAATATAGCAAATTGGAAGTCCCCTTTCGGAAATGGCTAGGAGTAAGAAGTTTCTGAGGGTTATCGATGGATTCAACATAGCGGCTCGCAAAGAATTTGTCTTCCTTATACCCATGAACAAAGTCTGCTGTAGTATCAGGAGAGGCGGCCAACAGTAGGTGAGATTTCATATTCCACTCCTCTTCATCTACAGGTTCTAGGTTTGGTTCTTTGGTTAGAGATGAAGGGTAAGTCCAGGGGTCATTGTTCACAAAAGGAAGAACACCAGAAAGAGGGGAAGACTGATCTGCGTCTTTCGCACTATCAGATTTCCTCTTGTCACTAAGGAGATCATTGGGAGAGTTCGAAGAGGTCGCAGCTTCAGCGTCTCCTTTCGATTTATCTCCCTTTTTCTCCTTGGTCTGGCTTCTAGTTTGAACGGGATAAGCTTCCATCTCTTCGACTAATTCCTCCCAGGTCGATATAAAAGCGGCTCTTTCCGCTGGACGATTGGTTCCTCTGTCTTCGGCTTTCTGAGCTCTCTTTTGCGTGGACTCGCTTGGTTCGATCCCAGGAATCTGATTCGGTAGCGGAGAGTCGTGTTGCGGGGTCCTAGGTAATCTAGATAGAGGGTCTACGTTGGAGTGAATTTTACCTGGTCTGTGGACTATTTTCAGACCAGGGTAAGCAGCAAACACAGCCCCCCAAGCTGCAAGACGACGATTGGCGTTTTTGTAGATTCTAGCCCATTGTAGAGCTGCATGGTCTGTTACCAGTATAATCATTTCTCCTTCTATGAACGGTTGGAATTTGATTAGGGCTTCTTTTGCAGCTAACGCTTCTCTTTCGGTGGCGCTGTATCGTCTTTCCGCGGATTTGAAGGTCCTACTCCAGTAGGCAATAACCCGTTCTACGTGGACGAAGGAGTCGTCGAGAGATTCACCCCATTCTTCTTCTGCTTTTTCTAACACATCGTCCCGAAGGGCTGACACTAAGTTGGGGGGTTTTTTCTCTCCATTCTCCCAAGCTTTTTGTAGCTTTTTGTAAGCGCTCGTGCCTTGGAGGTCTCGTACTTTGATCCTTTGTACCTGTTGGAGGCAGGCCCCTAAGGCTACGTCTGACGCGTCGGTGTATAGACGATATGGTTGACCTTGAATTGGGTGTCCTAAGATCGGAGCAGACGCTAAAGCGTTCTTTGCTTGCTCAAAGGCGACTTCATGTTCAGCTAACCATAACCATTTGGCGCCCTTTTTAAGAAGGTTGAATAGAGGAGCGGCAATGAAGGAGTAGTGTGGAATGAATTGACTGAAGTAGATTACCATCCCTAGGAATTTTTGCAGCTCGTTGACAGATTTTGGGCGCGAAAGTTCCTGAATAGCTTGTACTTTCTCCTGGTGAGTGGATAATCCCAATCGAGAGACTTTCTGTCCTAACAGTAGTATAGACGAGTATCCCACGAAGCATTTGGACGGCGATAAGGTAATCCCTGCTGCGGCTATCGCACTCAGGACCTTATCTAGGTGTACCAGATGATCTTCCCAGGATTTAGAAAATACTACTATGTCGTCAATGTATACGAGGGTGAAGATCCAAAGGTATGGGGCTAATACTCCTTGCATTAGTCTTTGAAAGACGGATGGACCGTTACGGAGTCCAAAAGGCATTCGTCTAAATTGGAAAAGTCCCATGTGGCAGCGGAACACGGTTCTCTCCTTATGCTCATCCGCAATGTGCATTTGAGTGAAGCCCGCCAAAGCGTCAAAGGAAGACATAACTTGAGATCCGGATAAGGCTTGTATGATTTCAGACTGGCGGGGAATGGGGAATTCGTCCGGTATAGTTTTCGCATTCAGCTTTCTGTAATCTACGACTAGTCGAGGTTTACCATTACGGTAGACCACTACTACTGGAAATCCCCATGGACTGGAAGACGATTCGATTACTTCAGCTTCCAACCATGCGTTCACTTGTTTCTCGATGATCTCTCGCTTTAACGGAGAGGCAGCATACATTGGGACTGATATCGGCATGGTTCCTGGATGTAGAGGTACTGGAACTTTGCTTGGAATGTTCCCCAACCTGCCGTTGACTCCGAAGGATAGTACGTTCTTTCTTAGGACTTCTTCTAGCTTCGGTCTAATTTCTTCGGGAATATCCGGCCCCAGATTGACGAGGGAGGCTACATCTATTTGGTTGCTTCCCTGAGAGGTGTTCGTTTCGTCAGGCAAAGAAGTGGTTTTAGGGCCCCCCAGATCATCTTCCTGGCTCTCGATTTCGTGAGTGGAGTCCCATGGAGGCGAAACGGCATCCGACAAATCTTGAGCTCGTAATGAGCCTTGTATCTGCGAACGGATGGTTTCTATCGATGCGGCGTATCGCATACGATCTTCCTCCGATCTGGGATTGTCCAGTGAAAGAGGATTGAGAAGGTGGCCTACAACGTCTCCGGCTCTAATGATCCAAGGCCGAATAGAAGTATTGGCTATAGGAATTTCAGGTTGAGATGAAGAAATCCAAGTCGTAGGAGCAGCTAATATAGAAGCATCTTCCGTTCCTATAATCAGCTTCTCTACTAGCCAGTCTTCTCTCCCTTCGAACGGTCCGGTGACTTTGATTCGATGCACGGTTCCTGGGGCTATTACTACATCTTCCGCAGCAAAGACTTCCGAAGGGGGACCTGGGCGGCTTTTGGCCTTGGCTTTAGCTCTAGCCCTGCGGATACTCTTGACTCTTACAAAAGATTGAGTTTTCGCAGCACTACGAATCTCGAAGTTGAGGAGAGAGCTTTTAGTTGAAAAAGCTAGGATGGAGCAAGAGGATTGGCCGACAGACAACACATGTGATCCCGAAGCGTTTCGCAAGGTACTGAGTTCATACGTAGTCAAGAAATCTTCGCCCAGAAGTATCTCTATGTTCATGTTTTTGACTACATAGGCTTCCGTGTCAAACTGGATCCACACTTTGTCGGTAGACATCATGAAGGTAGGGAACTTCACGTAACCTAGGATTTTAGCTTCACCCGTTAATTGGTAGAGCTTCATCCATAGGCCTACTTTCGGTTTGGGGAGATTCCCTAATTTTCTCCAATAGTCCTCCGAGATAAGTGTTATATCGGCACCGGAGTCCAGCCTGACATCTAATTCTTCGTTGCGAAGAGATCCTATCCTAGCCTTAGCAAAAAGAGCTCTCGTGTCAAGGGAACCCAGTCCTTCTGGAAGTTCTCTACCCTTCCTCGCTATCTCTATTGGGGAGTCATTGACGTGATCTCGAGTTGACGGTGAAGGGGAAAGTCTGCGTCGACGACGCGATTCCTTTCTGGATATAGCTCTGGAAGCTTTAGCCAACTCCTTTCCTTTATCCTTGTTCTCCCTTTCCAGACGCCTACGTATATTGCGGTTGATCAGAGGTTGTCGAGTCAAGTGAGCTGCCGCAGCAAGTCTTTTGGATTCGGCCAGGAAGACTTCCTTATCTTGAGATAGATCAGAAGCATCTGAAGTTGCGACTTCCGCAAGTTCATCAGATGACTGGTCGTTCTCAGAATCAGAAGACAAAAGGTACATAATCTCTCCATTGTTGAGCATAGTAGAATATACATTATCCTGTTCAGCTACTTGGGTTTCCGTTAAGAGCGCGTGTACCTTGTTAGACCTATACAACGTCACCCATTCTCCATATCTTTTACACTGTCTGCCGAAATGATACAGAGATCCGCAGATGTAGCAACCGTCAGTTGGAGGCTTGTCCGTCTTGACAGAATCGTCCTTCGGGAAGACTGGTTCCTTAGGCCAAGGCGGTCGGGAAGCTGTGCCTCTCGCATTCTTCTTTTTCGAAACCGCGTTAGCAGACCTAGAATCCGTATCGGAAGTTTCTTCGGAAACCGAATCATTTTCTTCTTCTTTGGCGTCTTCAATCTCAGCGACCATGTTGCCTTGGGAAGAGTAGGCTCTTTTCTTATAGGCACGGTTCGACCTGGAAGGATTCAAGTCCATGTAGACTTGCATTCTGTCCATACGGTTCTCGTTCTTCCAGTGCGCGACTAAGGTATCTTCAAAGGCCTTGGCTTGAGCAATTAGGGCTTCCGTAGACTGACAGAGGTTACTGTTCAACGTAGGTTTCCATGATTCTGGAATGTTGCGTAAAATGTAATCAATCATCATAGCGTGGTTGTCGGCGTCTTCTGGGTAGATGACTATAGCGATTCGTTTTCGTCTCTGAATAAACTGGACTGGCGTTTCGAGAGAGTGTCCTCGGTTCCGAAAGGTCATATCCGTAAACTCCTTTCTTCTAGCGGCCATCCAATTTTGATTCATGAAGTAATCACAAATTCCTTCTAACAACATTGTCCAGTTCGTACGGAGATAGCTTCGAGTTTCAGGGGAGTGAGACAACCACCAGTTTTTGACATCTCCGGACCATCCTTCAGAGGCCCAAGTAGCTAAATCTTGGCTTAGACGAGAACCTTTTTCTGCTAATTCGTTCATGGTTACCAGATAATCTATCAAAGTGTCCCCTTTACCATCCCAACTGGGAATAAGGGATAGATTTATCTTTTCGTTCAGTCTCCATTCGCGGTTCTCAATCGACGGATTTGAGGAAGGGTTGAGTGAGTTGCCTGGAGGATCATTGCCTCCTCCGGGGGGGTCTCCTCCTGGTCTATTTGGATAATGGGGAAGATAATCGCAACTTCCGCGATAGAAATCCCCTTCTCCGTGTGGACCATTCCCTCCTCCTGGTGGTCCTCCTCCTCCTCCTGGTGGTCCTCCTCCTCCTCCTGGTGGTCCTCTTCCTCCTCCTGGTGGTCCTCCTCCTCCTCCTGGTGGTCCTCCTCCTCCTCCTGGTGGTCCTCCTCCTCCTCCTGGTGGTCCTCCTCCTCTTCCTGGTGGTCCTCCTCCTTCTCCTGGTCCTCTCCCTCCATGTCCTCTTCCTCCTCCTGGTCCTCCTCCTCCAGATCCACTTCCTCCTTTGTTCGTAAAGGAACTATAGTCCGTTTGCGACTTGGCCGTATAGTTAGCTTCTGAAGGGTTTGAAGGAAAGGTGTTGGCGTTTCTCGTATTCGGTATACGTCCTAACGCCGGTAGAGTAGTAGCGGTCCTATTAAATTGAGCTGCGGAAAAGGATGGAGGCATAGCAAAACGAGTTTGTTTTTCTTCGTTTCGACCAGTTGGATTGCTAGATCCTTGTAGCGGCACTGCGTCCGGAACCCTTCTAGCGTTACGTGCCGCGAGGAAAGTGGACAAGGAAGGGACAGGATTCTGTTCTTGCTCATTATACTGAGGATGCGTCGGAGTAGGATTCTGAGTGGAGCTAGCGATAGCAAAACGAGAGGGGATATAGTGAAGTCGACGGACGGAGTATCCATTCTCTATAGCGGTGTTGAGCATACGAGAGGCGGCGCCGTTAATGTCTGGGATGTCAACGCTATAATCCTTTCTCGAGAACAATTTACCCATATTTTCTTCAGCAGTTCCGTTGTCAAATTCGCAACGTTCAGAAGGGGCGGTGGACCAAATGGAAGCGGCGCCTTCTGAAGGATTCACTTCCGAGGGAGCGTAGGTAAATTGGATTCTCTTCAGATACATGTTGATTCGATCGGTGGCATCCTTCGTCCTTCGCTGTAGTCCCTTCAGAGCTACGAGTATTACGTCCGGATCTAAATGTATCTCAAGTACTTTTATGAACAGGAAATTCGGGTCTAGGACAAAATTGACCGTTTGAGAAGAATCGATGAACTGAGGTAAGGTATCCAAGATTTGGTTCAGACCGAGGACCATGTGTCCTATAGCGCGAAGAGCTTCAGTTCCAACGGTGAACAAGGTAGGGTTACCGTCCAGTTGTTTCAGCTCCAGTAATTGTGAACGATCGTGGTACGTCGAAGGGAAATGAAGAGCATAATCCTTCACGGATAGGAATCTGTCACCAAATGGGAATACGTCCATATTATTACTCCAGCGAATAACAGCATCTCTCAATAGACAAGAATCTTCCGCACTTCTTCCAGGCATGGACCCATTGTCCAAAACTCCGAAGGGAATAAGATCATCGTAGTCGGTAGCGTGATTAAAGGGAGCATAGTAACGGCTTATCGACGAGTAAAGGGGTTCATCAAATAAAGGTACGACATCTTTGAACTTGGAGAAGATATGATTATAGTCTTTATCGCTCTGGAAACCCTTTCTTCCAACAGGGACTTCTAAAGTAGGACCGCTCGCTTTGCCCTTGCCCTTATCTTTAGACTGAAAGGACGTTGAGATAGAAGGAGCCTCAGCTGCGGCGGTTCGCACGCTGGGACCTCCTTTCTCGTCATCTTTCGTAGAAGTTAGAGGAGACGATTCTTCTATCGCGTCGGTTCGCGGTTCAGAAGCATCATCTTCCTCCGCGTTGTCTATTCTGGAAGCCAAGGGGTTCGGCTTTAGGGAGGCGGTCGTCGAAGATTCTAGGTTTGGAGAAGAAGAAGCTGGTTGTTGGATGTTGGTATTCCCTGTAAGTTTATTCGTTCTGCTACCTTGCATTAAGTTCTTGAGAGATACTGCTGGAGTGTTCACGTTCGAAGAGGGTCCTGTAGTACGATTTTTGCTAGGAGTGGATTCGTTCACGTTTTGATGCGACAAAGCATGGGAGGACTGTTTATTTTGATTACTGGTCGGCGTCGGACCTATGACAGCTGGACCAGAAGCTCTACGAGAAGGATTGTTGGGAGGGGGGGCGAAGGACATGAAGAGTTTATCGATACTCCAGTCCGTTTCTTAAGCAAATCGCCTCGAGTCGTTATGCGCGTTACATTAAGTCAACCAACTCGTGTTACCTATGCGGCTATCGCGAGGAAACGAAACGAGGTTGACTTTAACGTTTAACGCCAAGGTCCGTTAAGAGCCAACGGTTATCGAAAGGTTTTGAAGCGGCGTAGTCCTAAACTCGCAGATTTTCTTCGCGGCTATCGCGACTGAAAATCGCAGTCTAACAGAATCTGACGTCCTTCAAAATTTAACTGAGCCTTGGGCATAACTTGATGGGAGAGCATAAGGGAGGATCGCAAAGAAAAGAGGGGGTTGGGTCCAGAGTTAGTTTCTTCTCGGGTACAGCGACACGTCATAGATTATGACGGTTATCTGAGAACGTTGCGTCTTACCGCAACACATTCCAGAGACTCTAGCGTCGTAGTGAAGCTCAAGAGTCCGCGGTACCCCCACCACTGTGAAGCGCTCGTGTAATAATAGACTCTTGAAGGCTATAGACACGACGCAACCCGGATAAACTAGCGAAGCGGGACTCATGAGGCCAGGCGATCGTGGAGAAGTCGGGACGCCGTAGGTGTGTCTCACGAAGAGACCGGTCGATAGAGAGAAAAGATACAGATAGGAATACAATGACTATCCGCGAGGAAGTAGCATAACGTCTGAGGTGAAAAGCAATATATTTGTCCTTGTTTACAGATAGAGACAATATGCGAGTATACTACGTAACATGCAAGATATAACTAATGTGGTATGACAGTGAAGGCAAATGCTGATCTCAAGGGAAGTTAGCTCCTAAGTACATGATCCACGATCTGAATTCAGCAAGATGAAATTGAAAGACTGAGCTGTTACTTCAAGGACAACCCTCATGGGATGATTTGATTCATTTGAATCTTTTCCTGTTTGAGTCAGAGAAAGTTCAATGGTCACAGAGAAAGCTTACTCTGTTATCTCGTTCCTCGTATTGACAGATACCAAGGTATATGAACTACCTTTTGGGAGACCAAACTTTGTTGCAATTTTTTTCGGTACAAAAGACAGGCTGTACGTTCCCTGTGGTAGATTGAGCGGCACTACCTTACTGGCTCTTTTGTTTTCTCTTTCTCTAAAGCCATGTGCGTGATAAGTTTCAAATGATTGGCTGGTAGTGCTGGCAAAAGCTTTTGCTGATTGAAAATTGTGTCCATCGCGAGTAGCATATCTTTTTCTTTGTTTTTTTGTGCTTAAAAGAATTTGTTTATCATTCTGCACGATAAGCGCTCAAGATTTCCTAACACCGGGTAAGGTTGTTTATAGGGTTGTGTCAAGGTAAGTAGAGGCAGAGGTCAAAGGACAGACTGACGTAGAAACTGAAATTGGACCGAGTTGTACGGACGGAATATATTTGGAAGTCATATCGAATAATAGAATATACGGGACCCCGTGAGAATTGGACAAACCAACCTGTCACGAACATTTTTGTAAGGAGCCAAACTACACGGGATGGAGGGGGCTATCTCGAAGGTATGTGTGGCGGAAGGAAAGTCATTCGAAAAATTGCTGAGTCAAAGGTCCGGTCCGGTTCTAGCGGAAATAGATAAATTTAGTAGTGGCTACTATATATGGTACTCGTGAGAATAGTTTAGTGCCAACTTCCCCCAGAACTTCGTGTAAGGAGCCAAACCTAAAGGTTCGGCAATAAGTCTTCTGTAACTCTTCTGTAATTCCTTGGAATCACAAAAACTTGTTCCCAGTGAGAGATCAATCATGCAGAACTTGGACCAATCTTTAAGTCAGCCAGTACTCAACTGAGCTACTAACCTTGAGTGAAATGATCTGCCAGTCCCAATCGTATGGAAGCAGGGATGAGGTACAGTGCACTGTGGCAAGAGAGGGGCATATGTCTAGTGAATGGAAAGTCCGGTTCAGTCCGGTTCAGAGTCAAAATTTTCGGACGCTGGACCGGACTTTTGGTCCGGTTCAGAAATTTTCTGAACTTTGGACCGGACTTTGCGTCCAGCGAACTTCGGTCCGGTTCAGGTCCAACCATTTTTTGGACGCGTCCGGACGCTTTTTATGCCTAAAAAGGGAATTTTTTAATTTGACTAGATACATTGTTGTATTTAGTAACAAAGCTCTAAAAACCCAAGGAATTATTCAGACAAAATTTCGGTACTATGTTCAGACTTCTCATCATTTCCCATCTCCTCTCCAAAATAATACTCATCAAGAGTTTTCATAAGTTCGGTAACATGTTTGGCGGCTTGCTGATCAGCGGAAATGTGCCCATTGCGATATGCTGCTTTAAGTGTCTGAAGTGCCGCAAATGTCTCAGGCTTCAGCCGGTTACGACGTTTGCTATCAGTGAGACCAGCGCTTGAGAATGCTCTCTCAGAAGGAGTTGCAGAACCCTGAATAGCTAGATAATCGCGTGCAATACGAGCGAGAGTTGGATAAATATCTTGATGTTGCTTAATTGAAAATTAATACCCTATTGAATGTTAAAAGAAAAATCAAAACTTACACCCCACCACCGTACAACATCAAAATAGTAGACTAGTGGACGTTCGAGAAACTCAGAAAGACGCGAGTAATGCTTGGATACTAAAAAAACTATAATCATGTCATAAAACTTACACATGAAGAACGGAGCAGGGATATATTTGAAGTAGTAGAGGCACACAAATATAATACTATTGACATGCTATGACAAGCAAAAGGAACATTACATCGCAGTCCTGACTCCCAATTGAAAATTCATGACATATAATTCATGTTTCACAATGTACGTCCGGACGCGTTCGGACGCGTCCAAATGCGTCCAGTAAATTATAGGATTTGGTGAACGCTGAACCGGACTTCAGGTCCGGTTCACAATTTGTCTGAACTTCGGACTGGACTTTGCGTCCAGTCCGTAAAAGTTCGGTCCGGACCAAAGTTCAGGACCGAACTTTCCTTTCACTACATATGTCATGAGGTCTTGGATTAGATAGGACCAATCCTCAAAGAATGGAAGCAATTTGATGACCACCAGCACAGTTGACAAAGCAACCATAGATTCCAACTTAGTTGTTCAAGGTTGTGATACAGTTGTTTTGATATTACCCATGTACTACTCTCTTATGGATATTTATTGGCTCACAGATTTATCCACCTATTGCATGTTCTTCCAAACCAATTTGGTTTTCGGTCTGGCTAGGAGAGACTATGTTCTTCCTAAATGTCATTATTTTCAAGTAGAGAAAATATATACATAAGTTTCAATAGCTCTTAACAAGTTGCTTTGTGTCAGTTGGCCAAGCAATGTACTGAGGCCGAATACTATTTCTCGAGAGCATATTCGGCCCGTTTAGAGATAGTACTGGAAATCTGCCACGAGTTGAGAAGGAACAACGAGACGTTCACTCTATATTTATAACTGAGAATCGAATTACGAGGCCGACTTTAGGGAGGACTCGTCCTTACTAAACTGCAGTCCTCAGCACAATTCCACGCATAGACCCATATGGCAGTCTTATTTTTAGGTTCGACATCATTGAATTCATTTAGATTGGGTGATTCTACGAGGCCCCGGGCCGAAGTTTATCTTTTTGATGCCATCCTATCTCTGGTACGGCCTCGTACCTGCCACGCGCAGCGATGGCCTACTTCCTTTCATGTTGTGCCCATCTGGACCATACAGATAACTTCCCTCTTCTACCGATATTTTCACGTCTGTCGACAGGTCCTATGGATATTGAAGCCAGACCGCATAGGAGAAAGTTGTATTCAAGACAGATGTGCTAAAGATTTTAAATTTATAACTTCGAATTGAGCAATGAGCACATCCGCATCGCGCGGCAGCCGGCTATCACGAGGTCGTAGAGTCTTACATCCTCCTAAATCGACATAGTAAGCAACTGGAGACTCAGTTTAACGTCATGCAAATAATGTTTCACTCCTTTTTCTTACCCTCCAATACCTATGTCGACGTCCGGAGAGTCCAACTTGTCCGTCTGGTACCTCCACCTCGAGGAACTCGGATTACGCAAAGCGGTAGTTCATTCCAAGGCCACTTGCGAGGAACTTCAGGCTACCATTGCTGCAAATGGGTACGTTGGACATGTTCAACCACATCACGGTGTTTCTCTGGCTTTGTGGCAAGTTCGTATCATATTTACAAGGAACTCTTCATTAATCAAGAATAATAACGACAATTATAACAGCCGAAAGAACCACTTTCTGGTTTAGCTACACCTAGCGAGCTAAGAAGTCGGTTTAATCCTAGCAAGCCAGTCGAACAGAGCTGTATAAGTGTTGATCCTTCATTGCCTGTTAGTGATCTCTTGAAGTTGGAACGCTATGACGCGGAATTGCTGGAAAAGGTGGAAGAATGCATACCTCTTGTCGTGTGTTTGGAAAATCGGTATAGCATTCAGGAGCACGGTGACACATTTCTAGTCCAAGGTGCGTACGTGTTTGAGAGTTACCTCCGCTCCTTTACCATTCAAACAAGATACGTTTTATGTGTCTAGGATTTCGTCAAAGCGTTAAGAAAGTCCTCATTGAGCAACCGCCTTTACATATTCCTGTCAAATCGAGCACATATGAAGGATCCCAGTCCATTCTCAATACCCATCACTCTGAACTTAATCTCCTGACCCCATCCTTGAACACGAGTACCTCCATTGAACTCTTCCACCCTGTGTTCGCTCGATTTTCACGAGATATGGACGATGAAAGTATTTACGTTCCTCCAAAGACGGTGGATACAACATTCACATTTATGAGGAGTGCTTCGAACCATATCTGTCGAATGGAACGACTCCTAGCAGTTCTAGACCTTTCCAGGGACGTTCTCGTATCGGACGAAGCAGTACACCGGGCTCTTTTACCTGTCACTGTTTACTTGAAACTTCGTCGATCCGCGCCTACTGTCATTTTACTTGAAAGTGAGGAGGTCAATCTACCGGGGAATGGCAATCTTGATGCAGAAGCGTCCTATGTGTACAAAAATTTGTGGGCTCAACCTGAGGTATGTTAGGTACACTTTCTCAAGCGGTTTTCTCAGGTGGCTATTGATTGACTGTCGTGCTTCGCATTAGCGACGGAGATTATTGGAATCCTCCTCCTCTCCAAGCTTTATCGTTACCTTTGCTGACAGTCGTATCTGCATTTTTGGTGCTGTCTGGACAACCAAGCCTATCATTCAATGTCTGGCGGATATAGTTTGGTCAGGAACAACACCGAACGAATATGACGGCAAGGCCGGCAGCTTGAGGGTTGCGCGAATTTTTTTGACGTTGAAGGAGTGTATCAAGGCGTTAGAGTGCTATTACCAGGAATTGGATCCAATCCCTTCAGACTCGAGTCTTTTGAATGACACGCATGAACGGTTTTATCCCTTTATCACCTCGTATCCGGATCCATGTTCAAGTCGTGTCGGAGGTGGTGCAAAGTCCATCGAGTTTGAGTATATCGAGCCACTGGAGAAGGACGCTTTAGATAGATGTGTTACATATAGGGGTAGGATAAGAAGAGCGAGAAGCGGAAATACTTGCCAGTCCGAGGGCTGTGAGGAAGGTTCGAGGCTCGGCCGAAGCGTTGTGGTCAAATTCGTTAGAGGGACGTACGGGGAAGCTGCACACCGTCTTTTAGCTGCTCACTCGATGGCGCCAGATTTACTCTATCGAGGACCTGTTTTTCCATACTCCAAAGAAGAGGGTCAAGACGAGGGATGGTCGATGGTGGTGATGTCTTACATCCAAGGAAGGACTATTTCTTCTGTCTTTGGGTGTATGGAAGTTAGTGAAGAGGTGTATCGCAGCGTGAAGGAGATCTTAAATGTGTTGCATGGATCAGGTTATGTTCACGGAGATCTGAGGAGGCAGAACATCATGATAGAGATGCCAGTGGGAAGAGAGAGGGAAGGGGAAGGACAAGAACAAGGATCATTCAAAACCCCCGAGTCAGGCAGAATCGTCCTGTTTGATTTCGACTGGGCCGGTAAAGCAGGTACGGCGCGATATCCGATGTCTAGGCTGAATCGTAGGACAGCGTATCCATTAGAGGTGGCCGAGGGGAAGAAAATTAAACTGGAGCATGATGAATGGATGTTGGAGGAGCTGAAGAGACCGGTGGAATGGTAGGAAATAGAAACCTTTCGATGGTTATCATGATGGTCAAGTGGTTAGTACTCTGGGAGGATTTAGAGGGCTCACAATTGTGCTTTTTTTTTTCACGGCACGATCGGAGCACAGGAGCAATTGTGAAATGAGATGGATTCCGACGACTAGTCATCTCATGTCTACCCGCTTCTTCTCCGACCTCCTTCGTGGCAGTTGGGATCTTTTCTATGTATGGTACTGGATTCTCGTAACTTATCCTTGTGGTAAATTGTATATCACTGCCTAATTGTGCACTGTATAGTAGATAGATTACACGCCAGTGACCAGTGGCCCAAGGTTGTCCCAGTGGTTACACGTATAAGCAGTATAAGTAGAGCCATAGGGCAGGGCCGTCCCAACTCGGCCGAATCATAGAAGCCGAGCATTCGTTAGGCAGACCAGCAAAAGAGTGGTATATGTTCTGACATTGGAAAAGTTATCATTCCCGAATCCCATGGTCTAATGGTGTAAGTAAAACTTTGAGTTCGAGCAGAGCATACGTCCGTCTATTGTTCGAGCCCTTCAAAAATTGACCTCGGAATTCCGAAGAGGGCTGCGATCATGCCTACTATGTATGTAGTACTTGTATCAATTGCGCAATTTGTTTCAAGGATTGACCTTGAGGGAGAAAAACTTTATATTCCGACAGAGTGAATATTGTCCGGAGCTTGTATGTCCTGTAATTGATCGTGCTCTAGCATTTGAATCTGACGGCGATTTGAGTTTGACATTGCGAATTAAATTTTAAGGTTGTACCATGAGGGGAAACGTTTTGGGGAACGACAAAAGATACTCCTGACTCTGGGATAGATAGGGCTTCTGATTTATACGATACGATAGGATGGAACCGGTGTACCTCTGGAGAAGGCTAGACGCAAAACCTCTCACCTACCCATAGTAAGTAAGAATTTGTGTCTGGTATCAGTACCACTTTGATTTATTTGGCTTTTTGATTGAGATGTTCGTGACATGTGTGTACATTCCAAGTGTCAGTCCTACATATCAAGAGATAAAATAAGTCGATCTTCATTATGGATCTACAAATAAAGTTCCGGTCAAACCGTACCTGCAACTGTTGCTAGTAATTACTGGCCATATGCACTCGTAGTAGATTTATGGAGATACAGAATTGCTCGGATCACTGTAGTTGGAAAGGGTGAGGGCTGAAATCGCACGACGTCAGCGTTTTGTCAGATCCTCTTCGGTCTCTCAACAGTCCGACTACGGATTTTGTATTTAAATTAGTCAATTACGGTTTAACGGCGTTCATGCTTTGTAGCATTGATTGGAAGCTTTGTTTTCCAGAAATTTGAAGCGGTAGCGCGTCGCCTTCAAACTTCCCGATGTCTTGGGTTTCTTTTTTGAATCCCGTTTATTCGCCGAAGTCCGTTCGGGAAGAGATATGAGAAGTCGGCTTTGGACTAGGTTTGTGGTTTTGATCAATTCGGCCGTCGAGTAAATAAGAATTTACAGCTGAATTCATCTCGATCACTTCATCGCGCTGAGCCAGACGGTTACGCAAGACGATTATCATACATCAAGTAGTACCGCGATCAGACCGCGATATACTCGAGTCATTTCGAGAGACTCCAATGCTAGGACTCCAGTGGCTGAGAAATAGACAGCGGGGATCAAGCAAGGCCTATAGTAGCCCTTAATAGATACACGGAATTGGATGAGCTCGATGGATGCCTCAGGAGTCGTACGTCAACGTTGGAGTTTGGTGAATAAGTGCGAACATTTAAAGCTCTTTCGACGGATTCGGACTTGACGGTGACAACTGCATCACGGGAGGATGTAATCTAGCCAAAACAGATCGACGTATACAACTGGCAATGTTGGTTGTAATCACTTATTTTTCATGAATGTAATTTCGATGTTTCCTGTAGCTGTTTGCTTCTAGCTCTCATTCAACAACCCGCCTCCATTTCCTTGGACTCCAGTTGAACAAGAGATATTCAATCCTTGATAGCACGAAGTCGAGAGCAATTTACTGGTTTTTCGAAGCGATCATTCGGAAACCGAACAGCACAACCACAAGGGTTACGTAAAATTGATTATAATAAACGCGAACGTTTGCTTCCAGACACGGCTGTGACTTTCTATTCTTTTAACCACCATGTAATCCTGTTGCTCCATTGTCCAGTTCTATAAAAAATGTTCACCAACCCGTGCATCTGTCATAACTCTTCCGAATAGTAGTATGTTCTCCACTCCAAACTTGGAGAAAACTGTCTATCAGCTCTGACCATCTGTCCTGCATCTTGCCTGCATAAGGGATTATGTCCGAAATACCGTCCATCAAGACCATAGGAAAAAATTGGCACGAATGAACCTGACAGGGTTGCTTTTTTACCAACTGGTGTACGCATCTTGATCTCGTACTTATTCCGGACACAGCAAGACATAATCTATGTCCAAGATCTGTTCATTTCGCAATACGAGCAACCGGGACTCACTTAAGCGGTATTGTACTTTGTGAACAGCAGATCCTGGCAGCTATCATAGAAGCCAACGGTTTTGGACATAATTGGACATAGTGTGGGATCCCGTACCTGACGTCAGGACTACATTGCTTGCTGCCCGATGCCCAGATATCCATTGACGGATGCTCGAAATTCGGCACCATGCAAGATGTCTTCGAGAATTAAATGGATAGGTCCGTAGCTAAATCTTCGCCACAAAATTTCTGGTTCAGATCTTGACTAGGAGTATAAAATCCTACCATGGTGAACCAATTTCTTCACCATTCCAAGGTTTCCTCACTTGGTCGTCTTCTCACTCTTCCTCATTTCTTAGCTTCTATTTCTACCAACTACTTAATCCGACCATGTGTTTGGGTAATCGCGCCGAGAGCTCTGCTCACTACATCAACAGCCAACTTGTCTCTCTCTACGAGAATGCGACACAATGCACTCGGAAGCACGGTACTGGTCTCAAGCCAACTAGCAGCGTCGTCGAGTATTCGACCTGTCTCTACGAGTGGTATGGTCCGGGCAAACACACTCGTCACCAACCGTCGAAGGCCGACCTTGCTTTCTATGTCAAATTCGGTGCACCCCGTATCGAGTTTGTGTGCAACCACGAAGTGATTCTTTTCCTCACGCTGAAAGAGGGCCACTATGCTCTCGACTTGAAAGGTGCCAGCAAGCAGTAAGTCGGATTAATACCTATCCACTACAGTCCACTTAATCGTGTATTCTTCAGAAGCGTCGAGCGTATCAAAGATTTCACTGTAGCCTTCCGGGTTGAGTTTACTACTCATTCCGTTGAAAAATTCAAGTGCTCAGCCATCGGCAATTCTGCGGACTACATCATGAATATGCACATTCTTAACATGGAATGTAAGTGGTTTCCAGTTATTCTTGATCATCCTTGCTGAAAATGCTCTGGATAGCTGCAACTTTGGTTTCTGAGCACTCTAGTATCCCTGGTATCACTACCGCCGTGGACGGGAATGTCTTGAACAAGTCTAATGCTCTCCAACATTACCTCAAGCACTACCTTCACATCTTCAAATGTGGTGGATTCCATGTTCTTTATTCTCTTCCGGACTTTGACAACCTTTCGATCACGACTGCTCACATCGACTATTCTGTCATCAGCAAACACACTCTCGCAGTCGACAATCTCTATGGTATTAGCATCGAGGACATCAACAAATACCTCCGCAGCTTGTGGCTTCAAGCTGATGCCTACAACGGTGAACACACTGGTTCGGATAAGGACGTGACCAAGACTTTCCTCGCTGAGCACCGCACCAATTGGAAGGACAGTACTGAGGATATCCAAATCCACATAACTTCCGGTCCTCTCCAAATTCAAGCATTGTGCAAACGCGAAGTCATCATGTACATTGATCTTCAAGACATACGTTTCCACACCAATGGTTACTTCACTAGGTACGTTATTCTTCTATCTCTCGAAGTATCCTCCCAACTCATTATGTTATAGCCAAGCCCAGCATGAATTTTCAGACTGGAAAATTGCTTTCATCGTTGATATAATTTATGAAGAAGCTGATCAGGGTTGTGTGAAGCGAGTCAAACTCAACCTTGGTAGTAAGTCTCTTTTCCGATTTCGTTTAGACGTATTCCAATCTTACTTGGGTGTTTTAGCTGCGCGATTCTGCGAGCACCTCTCGTTCTTCGGTGCTCAAACTATTGAAGTTGATCTCTTCACTCGACTCCGAACCACTCTTGTTCGATACCTCACTCATCACTACCTCCACATACTCGAGACTTCTGAGTACCACTGTGTTTACCATCACGATACTCGTGTTCATGTAGACATCGGCGAAGACGAGCCCTATGGTCCCGGTGAACCCGGCGAGTTCCCTGACGATGATCACCCCGAGGGTGGGTACCACGGTGGTACGGGCCTTGGCGACCATGACTGCGAGTGTGAGTCCGAATCTGAATGTGGTCATAAGGGGGGCATACAGTGGGGTATCCTCACCCGTGGACTCGTCGAATATACTCACTGTTCCGACTTTGATATTGTCACCTCTGTCACTCAAGGATCGGTCAACTCTACGTTCTATACTTGGTGGGAGGCTGCTCACAATCGTTTCATCAAGCTTGGCAAGAGACATACTTGGGAGAGCGTCGAGATCGAGAGAGATACCTGTCTCGCGGATTACTCATTCGTGCATGAGCAGCATGCGGATGAGGTGTTCTTCTCGGCGAGCTTCTTGGCACCCAGGATACAACTCATTTGCAAGGAAGGCTCCCAGAGTGTTCTTTTATACTTCAACATCCAGAGTGGATTCTTGAGGACTCTTGGACAAGGAAAAACCCTCCAACCAGGGTAAAGTGTCTTGTTTTTATGTTTTCTAACAGAGTTGACTGATTTTGTTCTGCAGTTCTGAAATCTACAACTTCTCGAACTGGCGCATTGCATTCGAAGTTCAACTCAAACTCGTAGACGCTTCGGAATCAAGCATCTCCAACGTGATCTTGAAGCGATATGGTCGTACCGGCCACTCTTCGTTTAAGCATCTGATCTTGGACCTTTCGAGTAAGTCTATCTTAGTATCTAATAAGTATCCAAGCGGCATTGTAGGCTCACGTGTCACACCATAGCCGCCAAATTCAGCCTGACGTCCTCCCACTGCCCTGGCCTCCTCGATGGTCAAGACTACCGCTTGATTCGCGTCCGTCGCGAGGCCCTCGTCCACTACTTCACCCACCACTATTTCGCCGCTTTCAAGCGTGCTCGCCACCACATTTTGTACACCATCCCTCTCTTCGACAAGAACGGGGTCGGAAACCACAGACACACTGTCACCTCCCTCAAGTTCCAGATCTTGCCCTTCACAGCTGGAACAAGCCAAATCTTCGAGGGTCTATTCGGTAAATATCGTGCGCTGTTCGACAGGAATGTCGTTGTCTTCCTTGGTATGGTTGATAATCACCAGATGCCGACTGGTTGGCTTCCTGGTGGTATGAACTGGGTCGGTGGTGCCGGGACGAAAATTCCTCACGGTACAGTCTCTCTCTCTCGCAAGTCTTTCCTCGAAGCTCGTATCCTCCAAAAGCTCGAGGCGATCAACAGAGACACGACAATCTTTGCTACTTTGGGTGCTGTCGAAGGTGAAAAGTGGAAGCCTGAGTTGATGACTTGGAACAACCATCAAACTAAGAAGAACCTTTCCTGCCAATTCCATCAGACCAAGTCAACCTCGGAGAGCCTCGAATTCTGCTGGTACAACAAGGACCAATGGACCTACACTCATGAAGGCGAATTTGACGGCAACGGTCTCTACAAAGTCAACTGTATGTCTTATTTCCTTGTGAAAATTTTTACTGCCAGCCATTGACACGCGTTCTCAGGCACTACCAAAAACACTGTCTCCGTACCTACTACCAAACGTGCTAACTACGCCATCTCCGTTAAGGGAAGAGTGGATCTCAACCTTGCATACCAGGGTAACGGCCGTGATTGGAGGTAAGTGGTTTGACATTCGATCCTAATGTCGAGATCTAAGAGATACGCACTAGCGCCGAGATGTATGTGACTTGGTCCGCCATCATCAAGCTCACTTCAGAAGGTCACGGACTCACCCTTCATGTCCTTCCCGCCAAGATTGTCCCTGAATTCCACAACTCTCGCGTCGAAGGCAACGTTGGACACAACGCGCAGGAGATTGCATTTGAACAGCTCCGCAAGCAGTTCCCTGGTGCCATCGAATTAAGCACTGTTACGAACGAGCTCAGGGACAGCTTCGAGGGGAGCTGGACTGGATTGCATGTCGAGTTCAGGGAGATGGTCTTGCAGCAGCCAATTTTCAACAAGAGAGGTGACTTGATGTGCGAACTCGCCCCGATGCGCAGAAACACCACGTTGAACGGTGGGGCTAATGGAGTTAACGGTCATGCTAATGAAAGCTGGTTTCGACACGGTGAGAACATTATTTTTTCCTCCCTCTATGGAAATATTTATTGATACTTTGACATTTGTAGCGGTTCACCGGGTCGACAACTTCATCAACGGAAAGAAAGAATCGTCCGCCCCACCCACACCAATCTCACCCAGTCCGCAGTCTCCTGCGGGCGCTTTGTTGTCTAGAACCTCGTCCAAGGCCAGCGTCTCCTCGACCAAGTCAACCAGCTCCACAAAGACTGTCACTAAACAAACTTCCTCCTCGTCCAACTCCTTCTCCTCAAGTCAAATCTCAATTGCCGAAGGACAAGCATCCTTGGCAGAGGCAGCCAAGGTCTAGAGGATGCGTATGTAATTTTTGGTTTGGATGGTGTCTGTTTTCGTGTTGCCAATGTTGTGATTCGTTCGAGGACGACGATGATACAGAAAAGCAGTGGTCAGTTGGTTTGGAGGAGTTGGGTTGAAGGCCTGCATTCTCTATTTTTGAAACGGACAATTTCAAAAGATTCATACTTATGTACAGACTTACATATATTCATTCATTTTCCTTTGTTTTTTTTTCGCTCAAAGTTTAAAATTAGCTACATAGTAAATACTCTTATTTTAGTGTCCTGCACTCAGTGCTGTCTGTATGCCTTTCAATTGATTTCTTTTCTCATTGTATAGTAGTTTTCTGACTAAGTGGCATATCAACATCCAGATTCCAGATATTTTTCGTGTATGTCTCCAGAATTAACCATCCAATTTATACATCTTAGGGGCTCAAATTAAAGCCCCAATCGAGGGGAGCAATTCATTAACTCCAGAAGTCCCAAAAAAATTCATTGATAGACCTATGGACAAAAAACCTAGCAAGAAACTATATTTTCATGCATATCTCCAAAATCAACCATTGAATTACTGGACTTGGGAGCTCAGATTAAAGCTCTAATTGAAAAGAAACCTTTCATAATCTCCAGCAATCCTCAAAAAAATTCATTGATAGACCTACAATAGAAGGATGAGCTCTGTCCGAGCTGAGGTCTGTAGGGTGGTCAAGTCAGGTTATCGTTAGCTAGTGCTGTTTGGTGAGGAGGCACGTAGACAATAAGCTATGACGTGGTGTGCCTATATTGGAAAATAAACAACGTACCAATCTAGGAAATAACCGGTACACGAGGTTCAAACGGAATTTATATCTAGTGGCGATTGGTGTTCGCTGAGAAACTTAGGGCTTGATGTCAGCGAGAACGGGGCTCGGTAATACTCAGCCGGTTCAGATAATGAAAGTGCTGGCTTATGCTCGCTGTGTTTGTGACGAATCGGCAGTTGATCATTTCTACTTTCCGACAATCTTACAGGTTTTGTAGTGCTATGACGTGGTCATCATCGCAGACTCGCAGCCTTACGATGTAACAATCTATCCTTTGGACATCAGCATGAGACTGACACGCTATGTGCCAAATACCATTTTGCTTGGCCCAGTAGCCATTGGTGTATTGATTTCGAGCGAGAACGAATGAAGAGATAGCTGTAACTTGAATCTGACATCTGGAGAATTAGATTAATAAGTGACATAACGAAATATATTTACAATCGAAGGAGAACGACGTTTACGCTCAACATTACGAGATGAGGCCATACATTCTGTAAGATACCAAACGAGAGGTGCATGTTTCTTGAAAAAATGCGATCCGATCTGAGAGTTTGAATGAAAGGAGATCGGATTTCGTGACAGTCTGGACGCCTTTAAATTTGCGGAAGATACAAGTCGCAAGGAGATATGTGGAGTGTCGTCATCTAGTATTGGTGAGGGATGGATAAGTTTTTGAATATCACGGCACACCCGACTACCGATGACTTGAGTTGCCCAAGTTGATAGCGAGCATCGAACATACAAAATATTTCTTGGATCAAGTGAGTCTGAATATGATTTCTTGCGTTCTTCATCTTTATTCTTGCAGCAAGAAGAGGGAAAACTATAGCAGTGGTCGAATATTCGTTGTACAAGATCAACAGATTTTACTTGCATTCGGCCCTGTAAAAATGAAGAGACACTATTGCGATGAGAGGTGTCGAAGTTATTGAATGAGCGCCGTGGGATTGGTGCGAGATAGTTGTATAAAAAAAACTCGGCAACAGAGGTGTATTTCAGTTCTTCCACAAGATATTTGAGTTTTTGACACTTCGTACGTCTCATTCTTGGTGTGCAAACTTTGAAAAGGTGTATTTGAGGCGAAAGAGGGCAAGAAGTCGGGTTTATCATTACTAGAAGACTCTAAATGAACATACGAAAGTATTATAGGACTAGGAAAACTTACGGAGGGTAACGTCGTTATCGAAAATGATGTATTTGACTATAAGGAATATTGAGGAAGTTGTTGAAATACAGTAATTGATGAATTCTGATTGAGGCCGACATTTTTGGTTATCCGTCGTCCGAATTTTAATTTTGGGGGAGGCATAAATGTTCTAATGGATTCTGAGCCAGGTTCCGTTACAGAGAGGTCGGAAACGGGGTTGGTACGAGGATAGTTGTTCTGCCTCGGTTTGTTGGTAGGGAGATAGAGTCGGGTTTAAGGGGAAATGGGGCATTTTTATTGCTTGTACATGGTTTGCTAGGGACATTTGTGTCAGCAGCTCTCATTCTTCAGATGTTTCCCACGTGTCTTGTAGCCGTGCAGTTACGTCTGAATGGCATCGTATGAGGTAACCGTGAATTGATGTGTCGACTTTTGGGTTACAGTGCAGTAGCTTGGTTTGTTACATAATATCCTGGTCGCCGTCATTCAAAGGCGTGGCTAGTGGAGGAAATACTTGCAACAGCTCTTATCAAATAGCGCATGGAGGACATTTGCTGTACGATGGAGCTGGTCCTTCTCTATTCTTTGGAAGAGCCACACGATTTCATCACTCTGTATTGTCTCGTGAATCTTTCAAACTGCTCACCGAAGTCATGCACGATCTGTCATACGCCTCTCGCTTAGTGTGTTGTCCTGTTCCAACTTTGTCTGCTATCTCGACTTCAATTCTGATCATGGGTACCAATGCATCTTGCTTGCATAATGAATTTGGAGTATGTCTGAACGCCGTCCCTGATAGTGAATCTATTGTGGAAACTTTGGGATGAATGAAGCTTGTCGGGTTGCTTTTAGAGCACAAGTGGTGTATGGACAATTGCATCCGTTTGTAAGCTTCTCCGTCTTTATTGCGGACATCAGGGAAGGCTCAATCTTGTTTCTGGAGTCGGCTGTTCATTGATCGCTAGGATAGTGCGTGCGGAGACGGGAATCACTCTGCGCGGTATTGAACTTTGTATACTTATGGTTAGCCTTCGTTGGTGTATCCATGGACGGCTTTCATTTTGATGCGCAATGGTTTTGCGACCTGGTGAATGAGTTTGATCCTTTCAGGTTCTCTCGTCGTCGGGACTAACTTGTTTGCGGACTTGCCCGATGCCCAGATATCCTTGTGCTACTGGAGGTCTTGTCAACACTTCTGCTCCTTGGTTACGCTGTCTTCGACGGTATTGAATGGTTAGGTCCGTAGTTTCATCTTCGCCATCCATGATTTCTGGTTCAGATCTTGATCAGTGTGGTATGCAATCTATAGCCCCGGTCGCTTTTTCTCAGCCAACAACTTGGAAATCGTCTTGTCACATTTGTTGCTGATTTCTGAAGTACAGCTTCTATTTGTAAGCCGACTTCTTAATATGTGTATTGGATATATCTCTGTCGTACCCGTGAAAGCTCTGCTGAGTATCCGTCAACGGGATGCCAAGGCTTGTGTCTCTGTTCGAGTTATTGATGCGACTACAGATTATTTATGTTACTTGTTATCACTGTATCATATAGTCTTAAGCCAGACATGGCAGGGCTTGATGTGGGTATTCGAGTTAGTCTCTACTATTGGTATTGTCCGTTCAAACATGTTCGCCATTCAATCGTTGATTGCCGACCTTGCTTTCTATGTGCAAATAGGATCTGTGCATCCCGTGATCGAGTTTGTGTGCTGCCACGAAGATTGATTCTTTGGCTCCTACCACAACCTTGATCAAGTGTTCCTCTGTGTTCTCGACTTGAAAGTTGCCCTCAAGCTGTAAGTCTGGTTAATACCTGTTGACTGCTGTTGATACTGAATCGTGTTTTCCGTTCTTAATCGTCGTGCGTTTCAACCAGTGATTACTCATCATTGTGGCTTTCAACGAGATTTAGTTTACTACTCATTCCGTTGAAAAATTCAAATGCTCAGCCATCGGCAATACTGAGGACTACATCATGGATATGCATATTCTTAACATGGAATGTAAGTGGTTTCCAGTTATGTTATTTTTGATCTTCCTTGCTGAAAATGCTCTGGATAGCTGCAACGTTTGTTTCTGAGCACTCTAGTATCCCTGGTATCACTACCGCCGTAGACGGGAACGTCTTGAACAAGTCTAATGCTCTCCAACACTATCTCAAGCACTACCTTCACATCTTCAAATGTGGTGGATTCCATGTTCTTTATTCTCTTC